>VOPJ01007307.1:0-36948 GCA_014673585.1 Semibalanus balanoides
TGCGGTATTCCAGTGCGGTTTAACAGGACCCGTTGTGACCGACCTTGCCCCGGCACAGCGCCTCACCCGTCGCCTCGCCGCATTCGTCACATTTTATGACGCCCTGGTACAAAAAGGCCGGCATGTGCGCCCATTAGGGAGGAGGGCCATTAGCTGCGGCTCGAACGGCCCGTGTTAGCCGCCGGCTCCAGTGTCAACCGGTGTGACGACCGGCCGGCCGTGCGTGTGTGTGTGCGTGTGTGCGTGTGCACACGCACGCATACACACGCATACACACGCGTGCAGGCGCCTGCGCCTGCACGCGTGTGTATGCGTGTGCGTGTGCGCCTGTGTACGTGTGCGTGTGCGTGCACGTGCTGTGCGTGTGTGTCTGACTGACGGACGACGTCAGCTTATCACCGACATCTGTGACTGACGATGATGGCTCCTCGCCTCAGTGTCAGTGAATGGGAAGTCAGGACCGAGGCCAGCCGGCCGCTCACATGGTTTGGCGCAGACACAGAGATCATTGTTACCGCCTCGAGCCGTCCCAGGCCCGCGGGCGGCAGCTAGCTGTCACCCTATTGTGATTAATTACAGAGGCTTTCTGAGTGAAGCCATGATAACGGTGTGGTGACTGGTCAACGGATTCACACAAACACTGAACACAGATGACGACTCGGAAGGTATCAGAATAGTGCATAGCTGTTCACGGCGGAGGTGGAAATGACATACATGCACATTGCACAACAATCACAATGGGCACGAGCTGCTATGGCCGATGCGTTCAGCAATCAGATAATTGGTAATCCAATCACCAGTAGGTATACAGCGAGTAACTGCCTCCAATATTACTGCAGCCGCGCAGCGTTATGAGACTATCGCAGTATCGCATGTCCGCCTTTGAGGTATGTCACATACCTCAAAGACGGACATGCGCCTTTGGGGTATGTGACATCTCTGACATTGATTGCTATACTCTCTGGCTCATTGCCAGTTAACGTTTCCCCCTCCCGGCTATAGCCGAATGGCTAGCTGGGAGGAAATGAGACACAACAATGGTGGCTGCTGCATAGAAACATTCTGCATAACTGGGTCTGCATATTCCAGCCTGTGTATTCGACAGGACACACTCTTGGAGACGGCTTTCCTCTCAAGGCACCATCACTCGACCAAGGAACATGTCGACGTCAAGTTATGCTTGAGCCCGACGGATAATACCGACAGTGGCACACACAGAGGTCAGTGTCCGCTCTGGTCAGGGGCCGGTACAGGTCAGGGGCCGCTCTGGCCAGGGGCCGGTACAGGTCAGGGGCCGCTCTGGTCAGGGGCCGCTCTGGTCACGTACCCGTCTCGGGTCAGGCTCGCTCTGTCAGGGGCCGGTACAGGTCAGGGGCCGCTTGGTCAGTAAACCCGTCTCGGGTCAGGGCCCGCCTCTGGCCAGGGGCCGGTACAGGTCAGGGGGCCGCTCTGGTCAGTAAACCCGTCTCGGGTCAGGGCCCGCTCTGGGCGCAGGGTGCCGGTACATGTAGTGGGCCGCTCTGGTCAGTACCGTCTCGGGGTCGGGCCCGCTCTGGCCAGGGCCGGTACAGGTCGCGGGCGCTCTGGTCAGTAACCGTCTCGGGTCGGGGCCCGCTCTGGTCATCCCCGTCTCGGGTCAGGGGCCGCTCTGGCCAGGGGCGCATAACAGGTATCAAGCGGGCCGCTCTGAGAGCCAGTCCCCGTACTCGGGTCAGGGGCCGCTCATGGCCAGGGGCCGGTACAGGTCAGGGGCCGCTCTGGTCAGTCCCGTCTCGGGTCAGGGGCCGCTCTGGCCAGCGGGCCGGTCAGGTCAGGGGCGCTCTGGCCAAGGGCCGGTACAGGCTCAAGGGCCAGCTATGGTCAGTCCCCGTCTCGGGTCCAGGGCCGCTCTGGCCAGGGCCGGTACAGGTAGGGGCCCGCTCTGTGTTTTTCCCAAATAAAGTTAAACGCGTCCTCGCGGTCAGGGCCCGCTCTGGCCAGGGGCCGGTACAGGTCAGGGGCCGCTCTGGTCAGTACCCGTCTCGGGTCAGGGGCCGCTCTGGTCAGTACCCGTCAGGGGTCGGGTCAGGGCCCGCTCTGGCCAGGGGTCAATACAGGTCAGGGGCCGCTCTGGTCAGTACCCGTCTCGGGTAGCTGCGGCCGCTCTGACCTGAGTCTGCTGACGAACCGATATGATGGATGGGCCTGACCCGGTGATCCATAGGCGATTGTTGGGCGTTGTCCGCTGCGGCCGACAATGGCCCTCCGAGTGTGGGAGTCTACCTTCCCACCTCAGGCCGTGACGCCAGGGTGCCAAGCCGCTGCGAACCACCCGGACCCGACTCATTGTTCCGCGGCGTAAAACACGCTCACGAACAATGGCGCCGAAATCAGAAGGACGTCGCCCTTGCCGCCCGTTCTGCTCCCTCCGACACAAGCAGATAAATCTTCATTTCCAGTGGCGGCGTTAAAGCCGACAAATTGCCAGCAGACAGACGAGAAGTGACCGTTTCCGGTGGTCTCCGGAGGTCTGGCGGAGCATCGGTGACGGCGGTGGTCACAGTTTAGGCACCGCCGCGCCGGTCGGCCGGCGTCCGCGACGCTCTCGGAAACTCACTACTTCCTGCTGTCGGGCTCATAGGCGTCCGGGGCGCGAGAGCCCTCCGCTAGCACGGCTGACATCCGCGGCTGTGCTGCGGCTTACACGACTGACACGGCTGACACGGCTGACACCCGTGGCTGGCTGGTGTTGCGGCTGGCTCGGCTGACAGGGCTGGCTCGGCTGGGCCCGCTGAGGTCCTGCTGTTGGTTGCGGTTGACATGGCTGGCTCGGTTGGACCCGCTGAGGTACCGCTGCGGGTCGTGGCTAATGTCGGAGTTTGTCGCGTGGCTGGCGGCGGCTGGCGTCGCGCTCTGGGTCCCGCCGCGGCGGGGAGCCACCACCGTCATCGCCGTGCGCAGAGTCGGTCACAGTCGCGTCAGTGCCTTGCCCAGAGTCGGTCACAGTGGGACAGCGGCGTGACGTGATACTGTGACAGTCGTGTACAGAGGCGACACTGGGTGTCGGCGTCAGTTCCGGGAGACACCTGTCGCAGACGATCTCTGACGGTGGTGACTAGCAGCGGAGTACCACTGTCGGTGCGAACTGCGCGTCAGCTGCCACGAACCGGACGGCCTCTGCACTGGACAGGTCACGTCAGGTCACGTCAGGTCACGTCAGGTCACGTCAGGTCACGTCAAGTCACGTCAAGTCACGTCAGGTCACGTCAGGTCACGTCAAGTCACGTCAAGTCATGTCAGGTCACGTCAAGGTCACGACATGATGACGATAGAATATATGAAGTGACGTCGTGAGGACTGACACAATGTGTCTGCGGCATTGGCTCAACGGAAAGGTCAGCATGACGCATGACGTCAGATTTAAGTGACGTCAAGGTCTGGTCTGCGACTGAGGTTGACCCCACGGACTCATATACTTATCCTTTGTGACAATTGGACGACAAACGGCTAGCTGAGACTTGATGGAGTTTTAAAAAGCTCCAGAACGACGGAGCTGGGCACCAGAAGTTCTGTTAGCTCGTGACTTTGATGACGTCTGGTCACCCTACCGACGATGACTGACGCTCACTAGCCCTCCTGGTCGACCTGACTGAGTGACGTCACCGAAACGACCCCTGTGACGACACCGAACCGACCCCTGTGACGTCACCGAATCGACCTTTGTGACGTCACCGAACCGACCTCTGTGACGTCACCGAACTGACTGTGTGACGTCACCGACCTGACTATATGACGTCACTATGAGCCTCGTTGCCGGGACGGCTATGTCTGGACGACACTGGGTGTTCAACTACAGTCAGAACGTCATGGTGTGGGCACCGGCTACTCTGGTAAGCTCTCCAGGCTGCTTCCTAACACTGTGTTCTACCCAACGTATCGACATGCTCTAAAGGACCTGATTAAATGATTTTACAACGATTATCATGCAATAGTCCATGAACTGTGATGTAAATCCTGATTGTGATAGTATTTGTATCTAAAGATGAAAAAGCGTACGTGTCATGTTTCTTTTTTCCCCAGACTGGGTTCACTACAAATTGAGTGAGAAACTATTAATGTTCTCCTGAGTAATTATATAATAGGTCTACCAGTCTCACACTTGACAATGACAGTCCACCTGATCACAGCATCCAAAACCAAAACGATATGGATACCAAATAGCATATGCCAATCCAATTACATTACAATTTGCAAGCATACCTATAAGGTCACGGAATACCTTAGCCCTGGCTAGCTTTTAACCAAATGAATTCCGGCCGCGGGCAATGTGCTCGCCGTAAGACAAGGCCCGAATAATTGTCTGAGATGAAAGGCATTTTTAATGTGATTAGACTGTCGTCCGATTACATCGGCTAATTCACAGCCACTTAGTCGAGACATTCCGTACGGATGGCCACATTCCAGGGTTATTTACTACTTTGGAAACAAATGCCATTAGTTGTATATCATTGCGTAATATGAGATAGAAGGATTTCATCTTCGTATGATTCTGGATGAAAATGCGCTTATGTTTAACGCGTATATGCCTATAATATACGTTTGTCAACTACGCTTATGCTTCCTGATAATTATCCCTGGTTTCGTGCCCGGAAATCGAACAATTCCCCATCCTGCCCCGGGTGTAGCTACTGGCCGATATCTCGTTAGCATGGCTGACGTCACGCTCCGCTGAGCAGCGATTGGTGGTCAGCGGCGCTGTCAGCCGCTAACGAACAGACTGCGTCGCCAACGAACAGGCAGCGTCGCCGCACGTGCCGCCGGCCGCAGCAGCCCGGCGTCCTCACCGGCTGCGTCAGGTGCGCCGGGCTGCTCGTGCCTTCTTCAGCTGGTCCTGGGGACCAGATCGACTTGTTGATGAATCGGAATCCTGGCTACGGACCGGAGACATGTCCTCAGCTGGTGCTGCGACGGATAATGTTATTCGGACATCATGACTACGGAACGGTCGTATGCCGTCGGAGACAATAACCCTGTTCTAAGGCATAGTGTCCGCCAGACAAAACTATTAGCAGGATATATAACCGGGGAATCGAACCCCGATCACGGAAGCAGAAAACAACGCTTTGGACCAAGCACTTCATCCTCCTGAAAGCAATGAAGCCGGTCCTGCTGTTATTCACACCCTTCTCCGAGAGGTGCTGGGGTCCAGATCGACTTGTTGATGGATTTGCACCCCGGCTACTGGCTCAGGAAGCAGGTGGTCCACTCCTGTGACACTTCCCGCCCCGGTTTGAGGGGTTTGGTAGTGGCGCGGCAGGACCGGTGGGGATGGGTGTACTCCAAAGGAAGAGCGGTCGCACGGCTATGTGTACTGCACTGCAAATGGTGTGTATTTTTCTGACCGCGCCGTGAGAATCGGTTATGGCTTGGTCGTGACTGCATTTACCAGGCGGCTTATGGAGAAGTTAATGAGAAGTTACCAGAGCAATCAACAATGCGTTTTAGTCGGTTGGTCACGAATGATTTACATGCTTTGTGAGTTAATACGTATTTTCGGAATATTTATGTTAACCTTATCCATAAAGTAAACTTAACATCAAGGTATACTTATCTATCTGAGCTGGGTTTGCTCATATGCAGCACTAAAAGGCTACAGAGATTTGCGATTATAATAGCATGAACGTGGTTATAAATTTGAACCACCACATAATAGCCGTCTTCAAGAAGGACTTAATTCAACAGGTGATTGGGGCGCTTAGGGTGATTGGTTTAAATGTGTGAGGGGGCAGTGTTAGAGCTATGGCCACGTGACATGGTGCTAGGTCCAAAATGTCCTTAAATTCAAAATTCAAAAATTCACAAATTCTGCCCCCATTTGAACCAAATGCTCTGATCGCCCCAGTCTCTCCAATCCCCCCAAACGCCCCAAACTCCCCAATCACCCGGTATAATAAGTCCTTCGTGGAAACGGCTATTACTGTTATTCGTAATGTTGATAACATTGGCAAGTGAAGTCATTCAGCTCAGCGAGGACCTCCGAGAAATGGCGCTGTCACCTTTGGTCAGCACTGTCAGCACTGTCAGCACTGACCTTGTGAATGGGTGATGTCACGAAGGAGTCGGGGCTGAAATCGTGACTAAACACAAGTCAGGTCACACAGAAACAAAGCAGCGCAGACACAGACGGACACGATTCACCGCGCCTCTGGATCAGCATTGGCTGCAGTCTATGCAGGCTCCTAATCCAATGCTGATTGAAAAAGGCCATCACTGTATTCACTAATATATTGCCTGGCCGATCACTTTCAATACTAATGGGGGACCGAAATGCACTTGAATACTAGCGCATGACTTCATTGTATCGCGTGCTATTCACTGCCCTCGGCAGACCTATAGCGAGATGGGGTGGAAATAACAGGAGACGGCGTCTCCGTCACAAATGTCAGATAATTTGTCACATTATCTCCTGTAGGTGCCGGTAGAGACAACAGGTCTGCGTTTCGAGGCAAATGCCGATCATGTGTCAAATACATAGTTAATGGAAAACAAAGATTATAAGCTCTTGACAATTACAGCAAGTTGCCATTCATTGAATAATCCTACCTTTATGCTTCAGCCAGCTGCAATCATCTTCTTCCTGTCGCAGTCGGCAAACACTAAATACAATGGGCGTCGCCACCACCACTGGGGACATTGTCCCCAGTAATTTTTTTCCTTTATATGGTCCAATGTTAAAGCACACGTCTACCTATTTGGATTTGTTCCCAGTTATTGCAAATGGTCAAAGGTTAGTAACGACGCCTTTGCAAATACAGCAAGACAGCTCTCGACGAACACAGCTTCACTAAATATTTACACAACAGGCAGCTCCCGCTACCTTCAGACAATGAACTCTCATATTTTCATTGACAGTCATTTTGTCGCCATGAACAGCATTTGAGATTCCTTTAGAACAAGGGTTTATTACCAACTAATTCGGTAAGCTATTGCAAATTGTCTAACAGTTTATCTGAGCTACCACAGCATGTGCATAGTTTTATAAATAAAAAATGAAGTGTTACTTTCAAATATCACTGGTTGGTCTCATACCAGCAACTCAGATCTCTAAATCAAACATATCAATTTTCTAGCCAGATACAATCGTTCGGCCTTCACCAAACGCAAAACACTTCACTAAACACACAGCAGCCATACATCACCTGCTGCACCAGCCGACTCCAGAACAGCAGCGCTGCCGTCAGTGTTGTGAACTCCAGCCGGTCGTCGCGTGCGCCCGGCTGGGTGGAGGAGTCAGGCACCCCTGCTGATCCGGTGGGCAGATTAAAACAGGCTTCCGTCCCGCCAGCCTGGCCTCTGGAGCCTGTGTCAGTCCAGTGCCCACTGTGCTGCTGACCAGACGTGCACCGAGTGAGTGTCACTTGACCTCAGTGAGCGTCACCGAACCTCAACGCTCCGTCTGTGGTGTTGCGAGTGCATCTGGTGAGTGTCGTTCGAAAAATATGTGATTTGCATATCTATACTCATACCAGTTTATTACGCTTACATAATACATATTTCGGCAGTATTTGAAGACGGTAAATTCCTTTAATCACTAGCTTACGTTGAAATAGTCCAAACGATCCAAAGTCGTGACACAAGGTTGTTTGGAAGATGATACACCGAACACATATGGTGCTTTATTCACGCTTATTGAGACATTTCACGGAATTGTTTATTCGTCCTTTTCAACCACCCAAAAAATATAAAAAATGTGGCAGATTTCTATGCCAAAGTGGATCAGAAAATTGGAAAGAAGTGAACATTTTGTTCCCGGAACCTCGGCGATATGCCCGATCATAATGCAAAACTTAAACCCTATAAAATCTATCGCTCAGACTCACGATCAAATTTACCGCTCAGACTCCCAATCGAAATCCCCGATCAGACAGCAGACTCCCATTCAGCTCAAGCCCTGCGTGGACAGCTGCCAGCCCAGGAAGTCAGCTGTGGTCAGCAGCAGCCAGGAAGTCACTATGGTTCGACAGCTGCCATCCAGGAATCAGCTTGTTCAGCAGGCTGCCAGTGCCAGGAAATCACAGGACTGTTCAGCAGCTGCTCAGCCGAGGAAGTCAGCTGGGTCAGCAGCTGCCCAATCCCAGGAATCACGATTGTCAGCAGCTCCAGTCCAGGCCAAGCAGCTGGTAACACTGCCAGTCCAGGAAGTTCATCAGTCAGCAAGCGCCAGCCCAGGAAAGTCAGCTGTGAGCAGCAGCTGCCAGGCCAGAAATCAGGGAGCTTAGTGTCAGCAGCTGCCAGTCCAGAAAGTCAAGCTGTGTGTCAGCAGCTGCCAGCCCAGGAAGTCAGCTATGGTCAGCAGCTGCCAGTCTAGGAAGTCAGATGTTGTTAGCAGCTGCCAGTCCAGGAAGTCAGAGCTGTGATCAGCAGCTGCCAGGCCAGGAAGTCAGCTGGGGTCAGCAGCTGCCAGTTCAGGAAGTCAGAGCTGTGGTCAGCAGCTGCCAGCCCAGGGAGTCAGCTGGAGTCAGCAGTGTCAGCGGTTTGTCGGCTCTGTCGGCGTCGTCTGAGGCCGCTGATGATCTAATGCAGGCCCGCCCGGCCACGTAGGCGGCTGCTCGGTCGTTAATGTGTGTAATCAGAGCTAATTCGGCCACCGAGCCGGTCACACAATTAGGAGAGCTGTGGGAGCAGCGGACGCGCCGGGTCAGCCAGCCACGGTCACTCGGACGTCACCCCAGCCGGGTCAGCCAGCCACGGTCACTCGGACGCCACCCCAGCCGGTTCAGCCAGCCACGGTCACCCGGACGTCACCCCAGCCGGTTCAGCCAGCCACGGTCACTCGGACGTCACCCCAGCCGGGTCAGCCAGCCACGGTCACTCGGACGTCACCCCAGCGAGGCTAATCAACCGTGACGAGTCATCTGAGACTAAGATGGCATGGCGCGGTACGCGGTACACAGCCAAGGTACTGGGTACAGACGGGACAAGTTACGGACCTACGTACAAAACGCAGTTTTGGGTACAGATACGGTGGGGGACGGGGTGCACACACTATTCTATACGGGATATATCCCGTTATACAGCTTTTGTGGTACTGCACTAATTGGGAATATTTCAATCCTTACTGCCGGAAGATATTGTCTGGCCCGGCTCTTCCATGTGCCGAGCAGCGTTATTCCTCTTTTCTGCCTCTGACAGCTTGTCTGAGCCATTTACTAGTCGAAATGATGGCCAAATTACACGAGCTACAGTTCAAGTGACACACAAAAACGACCCTCCACGACATAATCACTGATGACATGAACAGCTCTTAACCGGTCCCAGTAGCACTGTCCCGCGTTCTGCTGCGTGTAGCTCGGTCTGCCATTGCTCACTCGCTACGCCGTTAGCATAATAAGACCGGGGCGGCCGGCCACTCGGGCGGCCGTGGTGTGCAGTTGTTAGCCCGGCGAACTCAGAGTGGAAGTTAGCGGCGGGCTGATTCACCGCCACTTTTCTAGAGCGTGAGCTAATATGCGCGGCCCACGGAACACGGGCGAGGGACCGTGGACCCATGACGTACTAATTGGCCGCAGTATGAGAGAGGGCGGAACGAGTTGTATGACCTCTGCTGCACTGCAACTGCTGACTGCGGGAAGCTAGGGTGGCGTCCCGCTGCAGTACGAGTCCGAATTCTGACCGCAGATATGTCAGACTGGTAACTCAGCGGAATAATGTGACGAGTTCTAGCCAACTTGCAAACTTTATTGTGGGGAAAAAATAAGTGTTTGTACTTATAACAGATGGGTGCAATGCAAAATGCAATGCAATGATAATTAAATGCAAATATATTTGAAACGAAACTCAGAACAGAGAATATTATCTTTTGTTATGAGCATGCTAAGCAAATCATTACGTAGGGGAGAGTGCCCAAACTGCGCCCAGGTTCCTAAATCCCGCCCATGGTCAATATCTCGAAAAATATCAGGCTCTAATTATTTCAGTGCCTATTTGTAATCCCCACACTGACTCATTTATTTTCCGGTCTGCTTGTCGCCAATTGGTCAGTGTCGCTGTCAGGAAAGTCATATTTTCGAAATGTTGTGTTTTCTTATCTGGAACATGCGTGTTACGCACTGTTATGTTTTATTGTGAAGTAGGAAGAAGCTGAAGGGTTTGAATTAAGATTAGCAATGCAGTTTTGTAATCCTTTTAAGAAAAAAAGCCAGATTCCAAAACTAAAATATGGTCCGCCATATTTTGCTGTTTTCCCCAGACATGCAGTGAATTTCCGAATCCCGCCATTACATACTGCGCCCAGTTGCACCTATAACACTTTGCCGCTCATGGCCCATTAAGGCACCCGTGTTATTTGACCCGGTGGTAATAACCTCATGGTATTTGAACCCTGTTGAGACTTAAAACAACTTTTTCCCAACATAAATAAACAAGGTGTGGGGAAACTTCGTTCCAAACATAACTTTACACACACAATGGAAACCGAACGGTTTCATTTCGTATATTTGCAAAAGGTCGAGCAACAATGCTTAAATAACATTGGAAAAGGTAAGTCACCTAAATGCGCCCGGTCCATGGTGCAATAGGGCAGCGAATGTCCTATATATGCGCCTTTTGCAAGGGTCTGCGAAAAATCCTAAGCTACCATAAAAGTGATCCGATGTTAAATGATGAGGTTTATTTTGCTAGAAAAATGTCCGGATCGCGTACTGAAGCTGCATTTTTATTCATACGGTACATATATTGCAAGCACAGGACGTGTTTTCGCTTAAGGGGGCGCCAATACGGGCACTCTCCCGCTACACCTTTAGAAGTGGCGTAACTGCTTTTAAAAAAAGATTGCCTATCCTATTCTATTCATTTCGTTTTTTATTCCCGTAGACAGAAGCTCGAATTTCGACGGTGCTCAGCTTCTTGCGTCTGCAAGGTTCTCAAGCATAGTCGTGGTCCACCGCCACTGTCACCTGAGACAGGCCGTGGCGTCCACATCACAGCATCCAAAGGTGACCAGCTGCAGCCCGCACTGTGGATCAGCCAGGGGGAAGCGGCAGGCAGAGGAGTTGACTGTGACCAGCCAGGGGGAGTGGACTTGTGACCAGCCAGGGGATGACTGTGACCAGCCAGTGGGAGTGACTGTGACCATGCCAGGGGGAGTTGACTGTGACCAGCCAGGGGAGTGACTTGACAGCCAGGGGGATGGACTGTGACAGCCAGGGGAGTGACTGTGACAGCCAGGGGGAGTGACTGTGACCAGCCAGGGGAGAGTGACTGTGACCAGCCAGAGCAGGAGGGATAAGGAGCGGCAGTGGGGGAGTTGTGCGCCATGTAAGGACAGGTGACGTGTCTCGGCCCGCCTCCGTCCCAGCCGGCCCCGTCACTGCAGCAGCGCGAAGGCCACACTGCACGATCTGTATGCTGCCGGGGGAGCACGGTGAATGTGCAATGCGCATACATTAGAGTGTTGAGCCCAGTCAGGTGGAACGATGCCGGGTGCTACCGGTCGGTAGAGTTGGTGCCCCAGGTATACTGCAGGGGCCGTACCGGCACCAGCAGTATGCTATGACTAAGAGAACTCTCGGAGTTATTTGATTGATGATTCGATCTCCACTGCTGCACCAAGGTGTGTGTATGAGTGACAGCAGGCCAGACCTGTCTGTCTGGCTTCACTGGTCGGACGTGGTACGACGGGTGGTGGGCGGAGCGGGCGACACGCCTTGTTGGCCCGTGTGTTCAGGAGGCGCTGCCCGACTGACCACCGCCGCCCCTCCGCCGCGTCCCTTCCTGTGAGTTGTGACGGCCGGCCGGCGTACCGTGGGGCCGGCTGGGGTCCACCCGTCTCCTCAGCCGCGTCTCCCTTCCTGTGAGTTGTGACGGCCGGCCGTCTCCTCAGCCGCGTCTCCCTTCCGTGAGTTTTGTGACGGCCGGCCGGCGTACCGTGGGCCGGCTGGGGTCCACCCGTCTTCTCAGCGCGCGTCTCTCTTTCCTGTGAGTTGTGACGCCCGCCTTCTCCTCAGCCGCGTCTCCCTTCCTGTGAGTTCGTGACGGCCGCGCCAGCGGACCGTGCGGGCGGCCGGGGTCCACTCATCTTCTCAAAGCCGCGTCGTCTCTTCCTGTTGGAGTTGTGACGCCGGACACCGACATCCATTAAATACCTAGACCGCCAACCGCCAGCTGCGGCCGTGCCCAAACTGGTACAGGCTACAACACTACTGCGGCCAAAACAGCGCCATAGGACTAATGCTATTAAATGGCAAATTTTAATATAAATGACAAATTTTGTTTGTGATCAATCATAGAATCTCCAGCGGAATAATATTGATAACTATTTGCACCATATTTACTACGCTCAGCTCAGTCAGGGCCCCGTCAAAGTTTGCAATTTATACATTAGCTCCTATGGCGCTCGCGATGTTTTGCCCCCCAGCAGTTGGCACAGTGTGGGAACGGGCCGCCCGGCGTATGCGGCGCGGGAGGCGGCGGTCTAGGTATCTATGGATGTCAGTGCGGCCGGCCGGGGTCCACCCGTCACCCCAGACGCGTCTCTCTTCCTGTGAGTTGTGACGGCCGGGCGGCGGACCGTGTGGCCGGGCGGCGTCCATCCGTCTCCTCAGACGCGGCGCGCATAAACAAAACACGCTGCGGAGTGACACTGGGGGCGGGTCACCGGTGGTGCGTGACGGTGGCTACGCTCAGGGAGAGGTGATACCTAGTCGACTTGTCATACAGGACAGGACAGGACACAGACTCTGATGGCTCTGATTCCTCTGACCTCTGATGGTGAGAATGCGGTTAACTGACGGGCGTATCAGCTTTTCTGCATCACAAGAGCCAATTAATCACCATAGATACGCGGTATATCCATGCCAACTACAAGTCCTTGACATCCATGGCGTCTCGGGTCAGCCGGAACTCATCTGCTTCAGTCCCACTACTGACCACTCTGCACCTCTGTCCTGTCCTGTCTGTCCTGTCCTGTCTGTCCTGTCCTGTCCGGCCCTGTCCGGCCTCTGCCTGCTCTCGTGGCAGTGATATTGTGGGAGTGACGCCGTCCCCGCTCCTACCGACCTCCTGGTCTCAGCCAGGTGCTGTCGTGGCAGTGAGACCGGACCTCCGTTCCTACCGGACCTCCTGGTCTCAGCCATGGCTGCTGTCGTGGGAGTGACACCGGACCTCCGCCCCTACCAGACCTCCTGGTCTCAGCCAGGTGCATGTCGTGGCCAGTGTGAGAACGGACCTTCCGTCCTACGTTCTCCCTCGTCTCAGCCAGTGTGTCGTGCAGTAGGACCGACCTCCCCGGTCCTACCGACCTCCTGGTCTCAGCCAGTACTGTCTGCGGAGGTGAGACCGACCCTTCCGTACCTACCGACCTCCTGGTTCTCAGCCTAGGTGCTGTCTCGCAGTGAGACCGAACCTCCTCTACGACCTCCTGGTCTCAGCAGGTGCTTGTCGTGGCAGTGAGACCGGACCTCCGTCCTACCGACCTCCTGGTCTCAGCCAGGTGCTGTCGTGGCAGTGATGCCGCCGGCCGGACGCTGTCGTCTCCTCTGTCCTGCTGTGACAAGGCCACCGTCCAGTCTCGGGCCGGGGACGCGCTGACAGCTGCACAGTGGCCTCCCGCCGGCACCCGCCGGCACAGCGCCACCCCTGACCGGCCACCGGCGCCGCTCCAAGGCGGACGATCAGCTGCCACATCCGGCGCGGCGCCGGGGGTGGCTCCGTCACCGGCATGACTGGTCGCCGCTGCAGCCGCTGCCGCCGCCGCCGCCGCCGCCGCGCGTGAGCCCCACGGACGCGCTATACGTCAGGGGTAATGAAGCGTGACGGATATAGACAACCGCGTCACGATACCAGCTGATCCGTTTTCAGACGGCGTCAAACTCAATCTGAGGGAACTAATCCTGTGCTGGTGACATCACGAGTTGCGCCAGGTGCTGCGATCCTCCAGGCGCCGCGTCTGAATGGGATGGGTCGTTGCTCGTCTGAATAGGACGGGTGGCTGCTCGCAGCAAATCTGGTCACGCTATAAAGGTGCCGGCTGCGGGAACACACGGCCCCAGGCACGACGTACACACACGACGGTTTTAACGGTTACCTTTGAACTGCGGCCCCAATCGGCAACACTCCGGGCCTCGCGGGCCTCTGGCTCCGCAGTTGAGACATTTTGTGTCAGAGATGTAATAAATGTCGGCCCGAGCCTTACATTCTTCTAACTGCACGCGCCGCACTCCGCCGCAAGCCCGCCACCGCAAAACTGATTTCCAGTTGACGCTTCATTTCGTGCGTATGCGCTCCAATTTAACCTGATACACTGCAACATCTGTTGCCAGCACTCCTCCGCCGTCTTGCCTCTGACGTCAGTGCATAGTTCTAGGCTCAAGACGAGGGACGACTAGTTGCCAGAGCAACCGGCCGCCACCATCTTGACGCGGGCGAACCCGCTCAGGCCTGTACCGGTCAGGCGGCAGCGTCCCCCCCCCACCCCCCCAGGCGTCTGTCGGCACACGCAGCGCTACTGCTTCTGATTGTTTTAATCAATTGTGTTTGATAGAAACTGCAGTTATTCACCAAACAAGTTAATCCAACCAAAGAGGATCTACCGCTTAACCATTACATTACTAGTGTTTCAAGCCGTGTGTGTGTGTTAATTTGTCTTCTTCTTTGAGGGGGGCAAATCCAGTGACGTATATCCAAAAAGTTATTGAGAGGAGGGGTAGCGGGCTGTCGAGGAAGAGTTGTTGACCGGGGGAGTTATCGTTCACCCACACTCAGCGAGAAGTTGTTGACTCGGGAGAAGTTGTTGACCCGGGGGTAGAGCGCTTTGTCAATTAATAAGCAACTGTACAATGTACATACGTCCAGCCGTTTTAGGGGAACCAAATCATGATTTCAGGACCTTTAGGGGGCATCAACATAAACGCCCCACGCCCCCTCCTGGACCCACAAGTGTATTACACTGTTTTGACATTCAAAACAATAGATGCATAAGCATTGCAGTGGAATGGAATTTAAGCTGCTCGTGTCTAGGCACTGTGGCCCGTTTCAATAACAAGGGCACGGCCGGGATTAATCTCCCACCGGTTTTTCATGAATAGCGGAAAAACAGCGCTGCGCAGCTCCATCGAATTTTGCACAGCTGTTTAAGCATCAATTAACCACATAGTTTGATATTGTATACCTCGGGTCATTACAGGTGAGATCACCAGGGCAGTTCACATGATCCCATCTCCAAAAAGTTTGCGGTCATACCATAGCCACAGTTTTTCGCCGATCGGTTTTGGTCTCATAGGATTTCATGAGGCCATTAGGTTCATACATACAATTCGCCTATCTCGGATTTTTATACATCAGTGTGACCTAAGGTTGGATAAATTTCGTGACCTCCCAACTGTAAATGAATGGGAAAATATACCAATGCTTCCGTTTTAGAGAATATGCATTCGATCGGGCCAATTTTCAGAATGATGTTTTTTAAGCTCATTCTTGAAGATCCAGGTGTAATAGTTGCTCAAGGACATGTGAGATCATTTGAAGTCATCATCAATTTGTTTGCTTTTTGCAAAATTTGATTTTTTTTTGTTTCTAGCTTTCATAGTGCCTGATATGTCTGGGGTCTCTGGGCGAATTCCTAGTACTGCAAAATCTGACCTTAGATGACCTTTGGTGACCTAAATATTGACCTGACATCAAATAAAACAAATGTTTTTGATAGAACTTGTCTCAGAGCCAAGCTATATCTAACACCGTTTTCCGCTTGTCGCTACGATGCGCAGTTCACGGGATCTTAGGGGTGGTGGCTGAAGTCACCCCCCCCCCAGCCGTTCGTGTTTGGCGCAGTTCGTGTTCTTAGCACGCGCAGCCGTGCGCGTGCTAATAATCAAATGCATGTTCTGACGCTGCCCTCCGTCTGTTCTGACGCTTCCCACCGTCTCCCGTCTGACCCTTTTATCTGTCTCCCATCTGACCCTTCCCTCTGTTTCTCGTCTGACCCTTCCCTTCGTCTCTCGGCAGGTGTGTCGTCTCATCTGACTCTTCCCTCCGTCTCTCGTCTGACCCTTCCCTCCGTCTATCGGCAGGTGTGTCGTCTCGTCTATGACGGTTTCGTCTAACCTTCCCTCCGTCTCTCGTCTGACCCTTCCCTCTATCTCTCGGCAGGTGTGTCGTCTCTTCTGTGACAGTCCGTCTGACCCTTCCCTCCATCTCTCGGCAGGTGTGTCGTCTCCTTCTGTGACAGTCTCGTCTGACCCTATCCCTCGTCTCGTCGCAGGTGTGTCTTCTCGTCTGACCCTTCCCTCGATCTCTCGCAAGGTGTGTCTTCTCGTCCTGACCCTTCCCTCCGTCCTCTTCTCGGCAGGTGTGTCGTCCTCGTCTGACCCTTCCTTCCGTTCTCGGCAGGTGTGTCGTCTCGTCTGACCCTTCCTCCGTCCTTGCAGGTGTGTCTTCTCCGTCAGAACCCTTCCCTCCGTCCTCTCGCAGGTGTGTCTTCTCGTCTGACCCCTTCCCTCCGTCTCTCGGCAGGTGTGTCTTCTCGTCTGACCCTTCCCTCCGTCTCTCGGCAGGTGTGTCTTCTCGTCTGACCCTTCCCTCCGTCTCTCGGCAGGTGTGTCTTCTCGTCTGACCCTTTCCTCCGTCTATCGACAGGTGTGTCGTCTCGTCTGTGACAGCCGGGACCGGGGCCGGTACTCTGTCAGTGAGCCGCAGGCGGTGGTGCCGGCTTCGGCGGCTGCTCCGGTGGTGCTGATGACCTGGGGGCAGCCCAGCGAGGAGCCGCGGCCTCGCCGCCTCTTCCTCGCCGCTCACAGCCCACCGCCGGCCATGGAGACGAAACCCCGCCGGCTCTCCTGTTGCCACATCGCCGCCGCCGTGGCTGGACTGCTGCTCTTCTACGTGCTCCTGCTGCTGGCCATCCTGTACGCCACTGGCTCGATGGAGGCGCTGACGGCGGCGGCGGCGACTCGCCCCCTGCGGCGCGGCTCCACGGCCAGTGGTGAGGACGATGGCGCGGAGGAGCCGCAGCTGGCTCCGTGGCACGGCGGTGGAGTGGACATAGAGAGCCTCTCTCTGCTGCACAGCCCGACAGCCGTCTGCGCCGACCAGCCGCCCTACCTGGCCGCGTTCGTGCACTCGGCGCCGAGCCACGCGCGACACCGCGCCGTCGTGCGTCGCACCTGGGGCTCCGTCGGCGCCGTCGACGGTGCCGGCGTGCAGGTCGTGTTCGTGCTCGGCCGGCCGTCGGACGCCGCCGCCGCCGCTGGCACGCAGTCGCTGATCGACGCCGAGGCGCGACAGTTCGGCGACATCGTGCAGGCCCGATTTCGCCGACACATACCGCAATCTGACTCTGAAGCACCTGCTCGGCCACCGCTGGATGCTGTCGCACTGCGGCGCCGCCAGCTTCGTCGTCAAGGCGGACGACGACGCGTTCGTGGACGTGTTTCAGCTGGTGCGCTTCATGCGGCGGACGCACGGCGACTCGGCGGAGGGCACGCTGGTGTGTAACGTGCTGCCGGCCGGCACGCCGGTGCTGCGGCGCGGCAAGTGGGCCGTGTCGCGCGCCGAGCTGGCCGCCGCCGAATACCCCCGGTTCTGCGGTGGTCTGCTGTACCTGGCCGCGCCCGAGACGATCGCGCGACTGTACCGCGCCGCGCGCAGCCACCCCCACCCGCTCTGGGTGGACGACGCGTTCGTGACCGGTCTGGTGGCCGAGCGAGCCGACGTGCAGCACTTCTACATGAACCTGCGGTACACGTACGAGCCGTCAGAGCTGGAGAAGTGGCTGGCGGCTGAAGGTGGCGTCCCCCTGCCGTACATGGTGGGTCACATGGACACGGAGGCTCGAGGCTGGTCAGAGCTGGCGCTCAGACTGTGGCAGAAGACGCTGAGGACCAGCAAACCGGCGTGATGAGACGGGAAAGCAGGAGGTCATTTGAGGCCAGGAGAGGTCAGAGGAGGTCAGGGGAGGTCAGAGGAGGGCAGTGGTGCTATACACTATACAGGGTGTAAAACTCTGCGAGGACTTAGGTTGTGTTGGTGCAAAGTTTTTTTGTGCGATAGTGTGAACGTCATATGAGCGTAGCGTGAGGTCAGTGCGTTGACATCACCGTGGTAGAAGCTGGACCCGGATCTCACGCGACATGACATTCTCATCCCAGAGAAGTACCTTGCTTGATTTGGCTTTGACTTATGAAAGGCGCCGCCTTTTATGTTGAACTACTGAGTCTTCGTATGTCTTTACAAACGTACTCACGCATTTTGTCAGGCTAATCTTAATTTCTCAAGCATTTGTGTCGTCAATGAGCAGGTCTACGCATTAATCGTAAATAGGCTGCAGATGACTTGAACTCTTAACAGAATAAAGGGCGCACGCAAATGCTCGCACAGTGATTGTTGCACAGCGCCAAACGTGATATGCACTTAAGTGGCCATTGTTGGAAAGGTGGGACGTCCCCGCCCTCATTGTCTCACTATTTCAGTTAATGACATAGCACAACGGTCCAGTGTCGTGCACGTAGACGTGTAGTGACTTAATTGATCTGAATCAGTGCGATGAGCGAATCAAGGCGACTAGTATGTGAGGGCTGCTACTGCTGCTAGGACATATTAACCGCCAGAAGTTTATATGTCGTTTCAATTTAGAATTGATACGCTGATATGCATGTATACCATTGCCAGTTGATGAGTAGGTTGCGACTAATGTGCATGGATATGTCACTATTAATGCATCATCGTTGACAGTTGTTATCCACCCATCAAGCAGTGTTGAGTGACTAGCCGTACAAAGAACGCTAATGAATACACGCTTTGCATTTTGTGTGGTTCCTGATTCACTGAGAAGTGAGAACTGAATGCTCTCTGACGAATGTTGATGTACACTGCATCATCTCTACTTGTGACAGGGCTTCACCGATCTCCTATCTTCATCCTATCTCCTATCTCCAATCTTCACTGACATTGAGACAGAACAGCTCTTGTCATCGCCACTGAGAGTAACAACACGGCAGGCTATGTTCTATCTGGAGACTATGCAGTGAGTATGCACTCTACAGTGAACAGAACTGCATCATAACATCCCTCGAGGAGCCAGGTCAAGAGGAGCATCACTAGTTAAACAATCTCTCCGTTTTTAAAGGGAGTTTGTCTACTGTTTTGGGATGTAAGCAAATTGTAATACGGTAAGAAGTTATTGGTTTGATTGTTAGATACGATAAAATTAACATTTGGAGTCACTGTGGTTAAATTCTCACTTTTTCGTTTTGCTTATTTTGTGTTTTTATTTCGATAAAACGATCGCCACTTTAATGAGAGGGAAACATATTTTATGTAAAATGGCGCACCTACGACAATACAAACTCCATGCGAACTATTTTAACAAACCATCCAAAGGCAAAACGGCTGTTGAGGCTCAATTTGGCAGTTGCTATCAGCGTTCACGAGCTGTTTTGTCGAAATGCTGTTGGCCGGCGCTAACAACATGCTAGCAAATTTGCTTGATGTTTCGATATTCGCAATGCTTCTAGTAGTAGTGAGCCCTCTGGAGTCTACCCAATAACTTTCTGCTACCAGTCAGTTCTGTGGTCTTTGGAATATCTCAGCAACTGGTGTAAATCTGAAAACAAGAATGGCATGGTTCGATTCATAAAATTATGTTCTAGTGTTATTAAGCACATATAAGCGATGTGAGAAGACACACTCCCTTTAACAGCAAAAAAGGCGATATCCTTATTTGCTGAATATTCGGTTTTTCATACCCGTGTAGAGAAGTGTGTACACGCTGTTGTCCGTTCGCTTAGTGCTAGTGATTGCAACTCTTTCAATGTCATACATTCTAATTTGAGGTTAAGAGCTTTCCATGCTCTGATTCTGATGGTCAGCTGCTCTGAGAGACATCTCATGGTAGTATAGCAAGAAAATTATAGCCCAAACGACACTTTGCGCTCATTACAGAAATATAGTGAGTGATCAGACATCAATTGGTGTCTTTCATTAACATGGGTACGACTAGCGGAGAAGGCAAGCCAAAATTGGAGCCAAAACCACAGGTCTGCTCGATGTCCGAATGTCCGAACGTTTAACCGGTCTCTCCAGCTCGGCTCGCACTAGACACCTGGCGATCTGAGGCCGTGTACACAGGAGTGTCGGCAGCCTGGTCGGACCGCCCCGGGGCGGGGTACAAAAACAGCGCGATCTGGCGCCTTGGCACCGTTACTCGTCTCACAGAGGGCTCTGCACCGCGGCACACAGTCCGGTGTAATAGTACCTGACCGGGCCGAGATGAAGCACCGGCGGCGGCGGGGCGGCGGCGGCGGCGGCGGCGGCGGCGGGGCGGCGGCGGCGGGAACTGATCCAGAGCGGCACATTAACACCGTGGGCGGTCCGGCTCTGCGTACCTGTTTGGATCGATCGAGGCGAGATAATAAATAGGATGCGTCCGGACGCACATGAAATTCCTGTTGATAGCCGAGTGCGTAGATAATCTGGTGATTTGCTGGGCGGTGGGAGACGTGGTATGTTACGCTCAGGGGTATAAATATGGAAAGGAATTCCGTTTATAGCTGGGCTTCAGTATATATCGTTTTTAATGCCATCCTTCTGAAGCATCAGCCATCATGTAGGTACACAAGCAATGCAGCATTACGGTTCTCGTTTGCTGAGACTCAAATAAGTGGATGACAAATTGCATTCACCAATGCCCATTTCCATTTCCCATAATAGTTATGTTCATGTTGTGCAGTTGCTAATGCTGCAGAATCCCATGCTTGATGGCTTATGGTATAGGTTTAAATTGGCTATAACTAACTAAGAACGTCGTGTGAACCACTTGACAGCGCGCCTCCGACGGCGTAGCTGACGGCACTTGTGACGATGAAATACGCTCCTCCCGTTACACCGGTCAAAACACCCACTATTATCGGCCGCTTTAGGCACCGCCGCCACCGCCCCTGCTGCCACCTCGTTCCCACACCGTCCCGACAGCGGTCAGCAGGAGTCACTCTCTGGTGACCTGCAGCACAGGCTGGCCCGCCCGTCACCAGCCGCCGCCGGGAGTCACTCTCTGGTGACCTCCGCAGCACAGGCTGGCCCGTCACCAGCCGCCGCCGGGAGTCACTCTCTGGTGACATGCAGCACAGGCTGGCCCGTCACCAGCCGCCGCCAGGAGTCACTCTCTGGTGATCCGCAGTACAGGTGATCCGCAGTACAGGCTGGCCCGTCACCAGCCGCCGCCAGGAGTCACTCTCTGGTGACCTGCAGCACAGGCTGGCCCGTCACCAGCCGCCGCCAGGGAGTCACTCTCTAGTGACCTACAGTACAGGCTGGCCTGTCACCAACCGCCGCAGGAAGTCACTCCCTGGTGACCTGCAGTACAGGCTGACCCGTCACCAGCCGCCGCCAGGAGTCACTCTCTGGTGACCTGTAGTACAGGCTGGCCGGGCAGACTCTCGGCCGGAGACCGCTCGACTGGATAACCGGCTAATGACCGTGTGTGGCTCTGATGTCGAGGCAGTGACAGCCAGCAAGGCGGGTGCAGTTCTGCTGTGCACAATGGCAGTCACGAGTACTGGTGTTATTTTTCTGTGTACAGCTGCAGTCTCTGGTGTTGCTCTGTTGTGTAGAGCTGCAGTCTCTGGTATTGCTCTGCCTGCACTGTACAGCTGCAGTCTCTGGTGTTCCTCTGTTGTGTAGTAGCTGCAGTCTCTGGTATTGCTCTGCATGCACGTACAAGTGTTCTTAGTCTTCCTGTGTTGCTCTGTTTGTGTTAGGCTGCAGTCTCTGGTATTGCTGTCTCCGGCACTGTACACTGCAGTCCTGCGTGTTCCCTGTGTGTAGAGCTGCAGTCTTGGTATGCTCTGCCATGCACTGTACAGCTGCAGTTCTGGTGTTCCTACTGTTTGTGTAGAGCTTGCAGTCTCTGGTATTGCTCTGCCATGCACTTGTACAGCTGCATCTCTGGTGTTCCTTCTGTTATGTACGAGCTGCCAGTTCTTGGTATTGCTCTGCCGATGCCACTGTACAGCTGCCAGTCTCTGGTGTCCTCTGGTTGTGTAAGAGCTGCAATGTATCTGGTATTGCTCTGGCCATGCACTGTACACGCTGCCAGGTCTCTGGTGTTCCTCTTGTTGTGTAGAGGCTGCACGTCTCTGGTATTGTGCCTTCTGCAGCACTGTACAGCTGCAGTCTCTGGTGTCCTCCTGTGTGTAGACTGCAGTCTCTGGTATTGCTCTGCCATGCTACTGTACAGCTGCAGCTCTGGGTGTTCCTCTGTGTGTAGAGCTGCAGTCTCTGGTCTTGCTCGCCATGCACTGTTAACAGCTCATAGTCTTGGTGTTCCTCTGTGTGTAGAGCTGCAGTCTCTGGTATTGCTCTCCATGCACTGTACACTGCAGCTCCTGGTGTTCCTCTGTTGTTAGAGCCTGCAGTCTCTGGTATTTGCTTCTGCCATGCACTGTACAGCTTGCAGTCTCGGTGTTGCTCTGTGTGTAGAGCTGCAGTCTCTGGTATTGCTCATCATCCACTGTACAGCTGCAGTCTCTGGGTGTTCCTCTGTTGTGTAGACTGCAGTCCTCTGGTATGCTCTGCCGTGCACTGTACAGGCTGCCAGTCTCTGGTGTTTCCCTACTGTTGTGTAGAAGCTTGCAAGTATCTGTGTATTGCTCTGCATGCACTGTACAGCTGCAGTCTCTGGTGTTCCTTGTTGTTTAGAGCTGCAGTCTCTGGTTATGCTTCTGCGTGCACTGTACAGCTGCGTCTCTGGTGTTCCTCCGTTGGTGTAAGCTGCAAGTTCTGGTGTTGCTTTCTGTTGTGTAGAGCTGCAGTCTCTGGTATTGCTCTGCCATGCACTGTACAGCTGCAGTCTCTGGTGTTCCTCTGTTATGTAGAGCTGCAGTCTCTGGTATTGCTCTGCCATGCACTGTACAGCTGCAGTCTCTGGTGTTCCTTTGTTATGTAGAGCTGCAGTCTCTGGTATTGCTCTGCCATGCACTGTACAGCTGCAGTCTCTGGTGTTCCTCTGTTGTGTAGAGCTGCAGTCTTCTGGTATTGCTTCTGCCGTGCACCTGTACAGCTGCAGTCTCTGTGTTCCTCTTGTTGTGTAAGCTGCGTCTGGTATTGCTTGCCATGCACTGTACAGCTGCCAGTCTCTGGTGTTCCTCTGTTGTGGTAAGACTGCGTCTCTGGTATTTGCCTGCATGCACTGTACACTGCAGTCTCTGGTGTTCCTCGTTGTGCGTAAGCTGCAGTCTCTGGTATTTGCTCTGCGTGCACTGTACAGCTGAGTCTCTGTGTTCCTCTGTTATGTAGAAGCTGCAGTCTCTGGTTCTCAGCTCTGCCATGCACTGTACAGCCTGCAGCTCTGGTGTTCCTCTGTTGTGTAGAGTCTGCAGTCTCTGGTATTTGCTCTGCCAGTCCACTGTACAGCTGCAGTCTCTGGTGTTTGCTCTGTTTGTTAGAGCTGCAGTCTCTGGTATTGCTCTGCCATGCACTGTACAGCTGCAGTCTCTGGTGTTCCTCTGTTGTGTACAGCTGCAGTCTCTGGTATTGCTCTGCCATGCACTGTACAGCTGCAGTCTCTGGTGTTCCTCTTTTGTGTACAGCTGCAGTCTCTGGTGTTGTTATGTTGCATATAGTTGCTGTCACCCACTAGGTATGCAGAGTCCTCCTATTCTGATCAGACCATGGAGGTGCTGGCGCTTCAGTGCTCTACCGTTGCTGTTTCACAGTGTAGCTGTGTGCTGCTGTCGCCAGTACCGGTTCTGTTCCGCTGTGTAGCAGTGTGCTACAGTGCTGTACCGGTACTGTTCCGCTATGTAGCAGTGTGAAGTTGCTGTCTGTACCGTTTGCATGTTCCACTGTGCAGAGCAAAATGAGCTGCTGGCTGTACGGTTCTGTACCGCTTGTCGTAGCAGTGAGCTGCTCGTCACCAGTGCCCGGTGCTGGCGGGCTGGCGACCGGTGACTCAGCGGGTATCTGTATGTATGAACAGTACGGTGGGTGGTCACGCCTCAGTGTGGCCTGACGTGCCGGGTCAGCAGACGCTGCACACTCTGCACTCTCCGGCTGCACACTCTGCACTCTCCGGCGACTGCAGCGTGCCGCGCCATCTACCGGACCGTGATGACATGTCTACAGGACCGCGCCGTACCGGACCGTGCTGTACCGGACCGTGCTGTACCGGACCGTGCTGTACCAGACCGTGCTGTATTCGGACCGTGCTGGTTCGGACCGTGCTTGTACCGGACCGTGCTGTTACCAAGACCGTGTCATCTGTACCGGACCGTTGCTGTACCCGGACCGTGCCACCGACCGTGCTAGATCGAACCGTCGCTTGTACCGGACCGTGCTAATGTACCGGACCGCTGCTGTACCAGACCGTGCTGCTACCCGGGACCCGTGCTGTTACCAGACCGTCGCTGTACAGGACCGTGCTGTACCCGGACCGTGTGTTACCGGACGTGCTGTATCGGACCGTTGCTGTACCGGACCGTTGCTTGTACCGGTGACCGTGCCGTACCGGACCGTGCCGTACGGGAACCGTGGCTGTATCGGACCGTGCTGTATCGGACCGTGCTGTACCGGACCATAGCTGTACCGGACCCGTGCTGTTACCGGACCTCTTGTACCAGACCGTGCATTGTACCCGGGACCGTGCCTGTACCGGACATCTTGTACGCGGACCGTGCTGTACCAGACCGTGCCTGTACCAAGACCGTGCTGTACCGGACCAAATTGCTGTACCAGACCGTGCTGTACCAGACCGTGCTGTACCAGACCGTGCTGTACCGGACCGTGCTGTACCAGACCGTGCTGTACCGGACCGTGCCCATAGTGATCGTGCATACGGCGTGCTGTCACATCAGCATTTGGTAATATAGACATCACATAGCACAAAATACAAGACAGTAGGATAAGTTAGTGCACTCAGTGAAAGTGCCTTCATTAACTTCGATGTAGCCGAAATGTTTCCATTCAAAAGCGATGATCGTACAGTGTGTGTATTTTGGTGAGAACATCCACAGTAGCCAACATAAATCAATTACAGCCTGGTTTTGCACGGAATCTCTGCAGCCTCTAAAAATGCGCGGCACCATTGCGTTGTTCTCCAGCTGTGATGACGTCATCCCTCTCAGGTCACCGACCACCTGCCGCCGGAAGTCACCGGGCCGGTGCGGTCGGGTGGCCTGAGTCACCTGTTCAGTGATCTCCAGTTGGTCCGGTTCAGTTCAACACCGAGCTGCTGCGTCACCTGCGCGTGGCTCTATCCGGCGCCGGTGCACTGTGTTTTAACTCGAGGTCAAACCGGTCAAAATTCGATAGCTTGAAAACTATGATAGATAGAGCGACGGTTTTGTAGTGATATGAAAGGTCTAACAATGCAAATTAATCCGAGTGAAAAACATGTTTACTTGCACCACGCTGGGGTCTCCAGACAGACCCCTCCCCCTACCTGCGGGGCACTAAATTGTATCACCATAGTATCTTCTGAACAAATCTTCGCAGCGAGACGCGAAAGGTGGCGATTACAAACTCTTAATGAAACGAAACTAATACATATCCTAGTTTTAATAAATAAAGTCAAATGTCAGATCTCGGTCAGGTCAAAGGTCAACATCGAGTTAATGGAGTTAATGAACAATACTTCCCATTCGAAGTCTAACGATCATGACTATTATCGCAGACAAGTTATAACAGCTAAGTTTCATCTACCACATTACCGAAAGTACAGTTTTGAGCAAAGGTCAAGGTCAAGGCCAGGTCACAAAAGGTCAATATTTGCAAGAGGTCTACGGAAGCCATGCAACACATGTTTTAAGGGTTGTTTTACATGCAGAAGTCGATAGTAGCAGCCATTTCCACAACCTGACTTTATAAGTCAACCCATAGGACACAATCTGATCTTTTAATGGTGCACAGGTCAATGTCAGGTCATAAAAGGTCAATATTTTNCATCTACCACATTACCGAAAGTAAAGTTTTGAGCAAAGATCAAGGTCAAGGCCAGGTCACAAAAGGTCAATATTTGCCAGAGGTCTACGGAAGCCATGCAACAAATGTTTTATGGATTATTTTACATGCAGAAGTCGATAGTAGTAGCCATTTCCACAACCTGACTTTATAAGTCAACCCATAGGACATAATCTGATCCTATAATGGTGCACATGTCAATGTCAGGTCATAAAAGGTCAGTTTTTAAGTTTCTTGGCCAGTTTTGTCCAGGATATACATCAGTTACATTGTTGTGTCTGAATATGTTCACTGAAAGCAAAAACGCTGCTTGAAAAAAATCATGAGTTATTTATTCTTTGAGTCATTAGTCGGTCAAAAAAAGATACTGCTTTACGTTTGAGTTTTGTATCGTCAATACTTGAATTAAAAAAAAAACGATTTGTATTATCTTGAAAAACAACATAATTAAGAAATATTCCGAAAAAAATGCGATGGCGCCTGTAAAACAATCCTGTCTGTGTGTGATCGGTCATCAAGAAAACTCTGCAACAACTGTAAGTAATAATTGAATGCGCCTTTAAAAGTAAACTAAATATGCTCGCACATACAATCAACGCAAATCGATTGCACCAATCCAGGGTTCGTAGCTTGCAGCGGCAGAGGGACGGAGACATGTTGCTACGTGATTACAGGTGACTCTCGGGTAAAATGAGCTGCACTTTCCATCTCGCAAGTACACACTGTCTACCTCAAACATCACTCAGCACCATAAGTAGTCTGGTAGCCTCGCATCATCGGCGTCCAGCATGTCCTCCTCACTGATAACTTCTTCCGTGTCTGACATGTCATCACGCTATTGAGCCCCGCCTACTTTGCATTACGTCAGAGCTTCAGGCCCGCCTGAGTCTCTGTCTGAACCAGACTTGCCAGTCTCATGCCGGGCTCAGCACAAGTTCGGGGTTAGAATATTGCTTATATAAAATGTTGTTTTATTATAATTATAATATTGTGTAATCTATGAGCAGATACATGCATGAGTATGTGTCGGATGCTTCAGCTGCGCCAGTGTAGGCATAGGCGGATCCAGAACGGGTGGTTTTGATCAGTTTGGGGGGCCAAATCCAAAAAAGTATCGCTCGATTCTGAAAACTCATCGGATTTCGCTTGCTTATGTATCAGTAACTGATTTAATACAAAACTTTCCCTTTAATTAAAAGTTGTTTAGATTTCCGTATAATCTCAGGAAATGTGTTATATTTACGCCAATTGTTGGGTGGTTGGGGGGGGGGGGGCATGCCACGGTGCCCCCCCCTCTGGATCCACCCATGAGGTGTAGGGGATTACGACGTTTCAATGAAATAATCTATGGCCAGCCAGGCCCGATCGCTGGCGAAATCCGAACGCGCGGGCCGGCTGCCGGCCAGGTCCGCGGGCCCCACCCCACCCCACGCCCCTACCGCTGCCGGGCAGAGCCGACATCACGAAACTTGCACCAGGCTCAACAGTTGCAGTCGCAGCCAGATCGCAGCGGAAAAATTTGCATGACAGTATTAATTAATAGTCATTGTTTGGGCACTGGTTCATATCGAGCTCTAGCGAGCCGATTTTTTTGTAAGCCCTCTGTTATTCAGAACCCTACTTCAAAAATGGAACTGTTTAATGCCGAAACAGTTTCTAAACAAGAAATCAGTGAAAACCCAAACGGAATAGTTGACAACTGCCCCATAGACTCAAAAGAATAAATTCTGGCCTACAATTTATGCCAAAAGATAATCCGTAAGATGTTTCCTGCTTCACCCATAATCAAACAAGGAATCTTTACTCTATGATTTTTGCATTTGCCCGCCAAAACGCTGCATCTGCGAAAGTTGGCTTAGTTCGGCACTTGATCGTGTAAAAACGCATCCTCATATTTTTTTGCATGACCTTTTTATGATAACCTGGACATTTGTGAACACAAACATCAACAAACGCAATTGCGGTTTGAAAATAGTCGATTTGGTTAATTTTGGCCGCTTTTGACCTGAGTTAAAACACAGTGCACCGGTGTCGGCGGCCGTATGCACTGAACTGGCAATAACAACTCCGTATGCCGCACGGGGTCGGTCAGACTGCGGCCAGAAAGGACCGGCAGTCCGAGCTAGCAGTCCAATCCCGGCGGCGCCTCTTACAGCTCGCGGCAATCGTTTGTTTCTAGCTACCATAGTTCCCGAGATTGTGTGTGACTTTTTGGATCGCAGCCATACAACTGGACAATCGGACCTTTGGTGACCTCTGGTGACCTCTGGTAATCTGATTATTGACCTGAGCCAAAAAATTACGCACAAATAGGTTTATAACGTTATTTGTGACAAAGCTTTTGAACGGTAGTTTGAGTTTTTGTCTTACGTCTCAAAGAAGCCGAGTTCGAGGGGGCGTCGAAAATGCCCCCCACCCCTCTCCCCCGGCGCGGCGAAGGTGGCGGCCGAAGCACTTGACCACGGCAAGGGTTAAAAGAAAGACAGACCAGCTGATCATTGGTCTTTCCGATTCAGGAGATATCGAAAATGGAGAAGTGGCTTCCAAAGTCAACAGGAAACATGTTTATTATTGGAGGAATACCTGAATACATGTAGCCGAAATAACGCGAATATTATACATACATTGGAAATTAATTTGCATCTGCGGTCGGGTCCCATGCCTTTTTTGGTTTTTGCTTTTCAGTTTGGATTTTGGAAGTTAAAGAAATGACAAAACGTTCATGGAAGGGACAAACAACAACGGGAGAAGTGGTGCACAGCTTCGCTCGCTACCAAATAACAATCGCATCAGTCACCTCGGTAGGAGGGTACTGTACCCCGCTATCTACCCTCTATCTTAAGATGGGAGGGGGTCCTGACCTCTACGTCCTACCGGTGGCGCCGTCCTTACATATTTGTAGGTATGCAATATTACCAAATTAATTGAGCTTCAACATGGAAACAATTTGCGATGCACATGAAGGAAAATAGCTACACGGATAACATTTTTTCAGCAAAAGGTTGTGGATAGGGTACTGTACCCCGCTATCTGAAGATAGAGGGAGACGCTCCCCCCCCCCCCGGTGGCGCCGCCCCTGATCTTAGCCAATCAAAAATACACAAGCACATCAACATGAGCGGATAATTGTTTCCCATGTTGGTGTGGCCAAAGAGTATGCTAGTTTGCTTATCATAGCCTGAGAAAATACAATTGCATTTCAAAATACATTTTCATTTAAAAAAATAAAATGTTGTGACGTTGGTCACACCCGACATTCTCCACCCATGCAGAAGCATGTATTGTTTGTAAAAATACAATAAATGTTGACACGTTAAAGGAACACTGCCTCTTCCGGATGATATCGCAAAAACAGGCTTAAACAAGGCCTAAGACCACTTTATATTTTAATTGCCATTAAACTCTTATCCAAAAAGCGCAAATAACAAAAACAATCATTAATATTCATTACTTATAAGAATCTAAAAACTGTTTACGATTTATACACACCACTACGTACATGGAAGCGTTGCTCAAGTTAACTGTAATCACAGAGAAGGGATATCAACTGACCAACCGTCAGCTGACGCTATTGCAATTGCGAGAGACGCCGGATGCGCTTATACATTGTGGTTCCTGTTAACAAGATCTAGCGCATCTGCCGCATTGATCTAGTTTGCATGGAAACGTGAACAGGCTCTTTCCATTTGGTATCCGAATCGGAGGACCAATCATTAGAAAAACCTCGGTCGGAAAAACTTATTAATGCTGGGGAAATACAAAATCCCTTCCGTAAAAAGTTAAAAAAAAAAACTTTTGCTGCAAGTCGGAACTTTCCCTTCCTTTCACCGTAACAAATCCTTTCAAATCAGCATATAAGACATGAAATGTTTTCTGACATTACAAATTGATGTGGTAGAAGCATTAAGCAAAAAAAATCACTAATTCCATAGTTGCACAAGCTGAATTAATGTATTTTGGTACGTAGTGTGGCGAACTCGTCAACCTTTCATGCGGAAGAAAACTGAACTTTGAACGGATATTGGGCACTGGCGCGAATTAAAAAAAAAAAAAACGGACTTAATGGTGCTATCAAATTTGGCTGTTCTTTTACATATCAAATTTTACTTTGAGTGGACAGTGTCCCTTTAATGGAAACACCAATCCATCATTTGAGCATTGTCAATTTAATTGAAGACTGCATAATGCATATTTATGTCAGTTGTTTTGTCTTATAAGAGACGCATAATAAATTTATTTATTTATTTATTTATTGAGATACGCAGCTAGCAGGGCCTCGGCTAACATGTTACCTGGGGGAGGGGCAAATGCCCCTGCAGTGGCCGCTAGCTGGCCCCCTAGTGGCCAAATTGTAGCCCCCAGTGAGAATGTTTTTTTGCATCTGTTATATGATGTGGAAAACTGAAAACTCATTGTGTGGATATGTCTTGAAATATAGGTATAATATGATGATATGACTAAATGTGATAATAAATGCGAACGTTCTGTCTATGGAATAAGCAATAGCATCACCGGAGCATGCTTTTAACCCTAAAAAGCCAAACAACCCTATTTTTTGCCTATATTTTGTTTTAACTTTGCAGCAATTTGGAAGCTGACAGTTTTGACATACTTCGTGGCGCAGCATCAACAATATCGGGTGCGTAACTATTCTGTTGTGAGGTTTTGAGGTTAGAGCTGAAGCTTTGTAACTGCAACTATATCGGTGACCTAAGGTCGGGTCAACTTCGTGACCTCCCATTATAGATCAATGGGGAAAATAGTGAAATGCTTTCTATTCCGAGGATACACATGATATCAGTCCAATTCCTTCTGGATCATGTTATGGGCGTCGAAAGCGGGGGGGGGGGGCGTTCCCCCAACCGCGGCAAACAGGGCCGCGTCCTCCCTACAATTTTCGGATTTAAACATTACGCCTTTGGGCGTTGCATGGAAATAATCGACTTCAGAATACCTACGTCACCCCCAACTTTCGGTTCTTGGCGACACCCCTGCATGTTATCACAGGCCATTTAAAATGTCCACCATTCAAAATGTCTCAAATGACCATTCAAAATGTCTAGGGACACATTAAAGTACACGTGTACTTAATATGGAACCATGTGATTCAAATTATGAAATTATGATTGACGAAAATTACTGGTGACATTATTGGTGCCAGTGGTGGCGACGCCTATGCCCTACTGATCAACTGATGAGTTTCACAAGTACGCTGCCGGTGTGTCTGAGTTCTGACTGACGCGGCTCTGGTGACCTGTTCATGTGCCGCCGATGGCTGGCAGCCAGCGTCAGCTGGCTGACTCAATGGAATGCCTCGCGGCTATCGGGACGGACGGTGTGCTGCTGACTCTGCCGTCTTCACGGCCGGTGTGCGCGCTGATGGACGGCCATTTCGACTGAGGAGGGAGCGTCGTATCGGTGATGGATCAGTCGCACTGCCTGTCGTGGCCTGAACTGCTCCAGTGGCATGTCGTGACTGCAGAGAGGCCGGCCGCCGACACCAATGGCACTGACCGAGCCGGCCACCCGGCGCGCCTGACGTCCGTCCGAGCTTCCTGAGCTCAGACAGCTCAGTCAGTGTCTGACGGCGAGCGTCTGACTCAGCACTCTCTGACGGGATGGAGGGGTGGGGCGATTGGCGCGTGTTTTCAGACGGTGCACACCTGAACTTACAACGGTCGATTAAGGTGCAGCCGGTGGAAGACAGCTCTTTGATGTTCCACTCGGCGGGACGCTGGCAAAGTCAAGGTCAGGTCGCTCGTTCTTGATAACCTCACAAAGAAGAGAGATAATGAGAGAGAGAGAGAGAGAGAGAGAGAGAGAGATGGAGAGAGAGAGAGGAGAGGAGAGGAGCGAAGAAGGAGAGAGGGAGAGAAGAGAGAGAAAGAGAGAGAGAGAGAGGGAGCGGGAGCGGGAGGCGAGGGGAGCGGGAAGCGGAGCCGGGGGAGCGGGAGCTGGTAGCGGAGCGGGAGCGGGAGCGGGAGCGTGGGAGCGGGAGCAGGAAAATGCGGGAGCGGGCAGGGGAGCGGGAGCGGGAGCGGGAGCGGGAGCGGGAGCGGGAGCGGGAGCGGGAGCGGGAAGCGGGAGCGGAACGCGGAGTGAGCTGAGGGGCCAAGTTCCCCCCCCAGAAGGCCTATGTCACATAGCAAAGTGTGTAATTACAATGGTTTTCTTTGCGATTGCAAATAATTTCTACAGATGTTTGTTATTTGGATTTCACAAAACCTCAGGGCAGTTAATCTCAATTTACTATTTACAAACTATTTTACACATACATTGTTTGTGAAAAAAGTGTTTGTAAATACTAACTTGTAACTCCAGTGGACCAGAGGTTCTAAATTTCAGAAACTGCATCGACAGTTGAAGTATTTTTGCTGTTCAGGTTGTTTTATTGGTGCGGAGGTTGTTAGGATTAGGATAGAGTTGTTGGGATGTTAGGATAATAGTTTCTTGGGGATGACCCACCATGACTGGTTTGCCCCCCACCCCCTTTCTGAAGGTCTGGCTGCGCCCCTGCGCGGCCTAGACTGGTTATTATTCCAATGCCAAGCATCGGTGCAATGCATGGCCGACTTGAACAGTCGAACCGGTCGCCACCACTCGGCTGAGCCGGTAAACAGGGGAGCGATTCAATGAAAACCCACCTGCTGGCCACGCTCCTCATTAACCGGACACTGCTGAATTGAGGAGAGCGGTGGCCGACGGAATGGGTACCGTATCACTCTGCCGACAGCAGGAGGCTCTGGGTCTGCGGGACCGGTGGCCGGTTAGCAGGGTGTCTCATGGTAGATGCAGCCACTGGCACTGGCAGGGCTATAAATGCGTGGTTATGTCTGATGTGTGGCCGCGGCTGTTGAGGCTGCGTGTGCCCGTGGCTGGGGTGTGGTCTCGGCAGAGCTGTTAGCTGGCTGTGGCAATATTGCCGGGGCCTAGTCGAGGTCTAGTCACAGACTGTTGGGTTTTTTAAGCGATTGACGGTGGTGGCGACTCGGTTGCAGGACTGGGCTGGCCCGCCGTGACTGCTCTGCCGCGCCGCTGCCGATAGCCGTACCGTATGGGAGAGGCCGGCCGAGGTCAGAGGGGCGGCGCGGCGGCAGTCTCCGAGGGAGGGAGGGAGGGAGGGTGTGGCCGCCGCTGTGTTTGGCTGGCCGATAGTGAGCCGGGGGTGGTCGATAGTGGGCCGGTATCGGGCCGGCGGCTGGCGCCGCCGAGATTGCAGTCGGCCCGGACAGTATCGCTCGGCAAACACGGCCGCTGATTTGAGCGGCCGGCCGACATGCGTGTGGCCGAACGCCGGGCGGGTTGCTGCCGTCGCGCGCCGGCTCCGGCCGGCGGGGCTGAGCTGGTTGCTGATGCTGAGCTGAGCTGAGCTGAGCTGAGCTGAGCTGGCTGAGCTGGGCTGAGCTGGGCTGATGCTGGGCTTGAGGGCTGAGCTGGGCTGAGCTGAGCAGGGCTGAGCTAGCTGGGCTGAGCTGGCTTATAGCTGGGCTGACTGGCCTTGCGCTGGGGTGAGCTGGGCTTGGGTTTCTGGCTGAGCGCCATCGCGCAGAATGAACATGCACGTGCAGTGCGGCATACTCAGACAAGGCCACGGGGTGTGGAACACGCGGTCACCCCTGCTCTGGAGCTGGGCTGAGCTTGGGCTGAGCTGGTGCTGAGCTTTGGGGCCTTCGCTCTTGGGCTTTGAGCTGGTGGCTGGAGCTTGGGTGTGCTGGGTGATGCTGGGCTGAGCTGGGCTGGTGAGCTTGGGCTGGGCTTGAGCTGAGCTGTAACGCTGGGCCTGGAGCGCCACGACAGACGGCTGCAGTGCAGGCGGTACGATCAAGGCAACAGGGTGTGGAACACGCGGTTTCTTCTTTAATTAAGTGTCAACCGCTGCTCTGAGCTGGGCTGAGCTGGGCTCTGAGCTGTGGCTGAGCTTGAGCTGAGCTGAGCTGAGCTGAGCTGAGCTGGGCTGAAGCTTGGGCTGAGCTGGGCTGAGCGCAGCAGACGCTGCAGTGCAGGCGGCACACGGACAAGGCCACGGTGGTGTGGAATACGCCGCGTTCACCGTTTCCCTTAGCTGGGTCTTGGAGCTGGGTGGGGTGAGCCTGGGCTGAAGCTGGGCTGAGCTGGGCTGAGCTTGGTTGAGCTGAGCTGAAGCTGAGCTGGGCTGGGCTGTACGCGCCAGCCGACGGACTGCTAGTGCAGATTGCCCGGCAACAGTACCAAGCGCCACGCGGGTTGTGGAAACGCGCTCAGCCTTGCGCTTGACTCTGTGAAGTCGAGCTGAAGCTGGGCTGAGCTGGGCTGGCTGGGCTGGGCTGAGTGGGCTGCGCTGGGCTAGCTGGCTGAGCTGGGGCTGAGCTTGGGCTTTGAGCTGCAGCTGGCTGGGCTGGTGCTGGGCTGAGCTGAGGCTGGCTGGGGCTGGTGAGCTGGGCTGGGTGCTGGCTGTGCTGAGCTGGGCCTGAGCCTGGGGCTGAGCTTGGGCTGAGCTGGGCTGAGCTGGGCTGAGCTGAGCTGAGCTTGGCTGAGCTGGGCTGAGCGCCAGCAAGACGGACTGCAGTGACAGTGCCGGCACATTTTCGACAAGCGCATCAGGGTTGGAAGCAATTCGTTCACCCGTGTGCTTTCCTGAGCGTGGAGCTGAGCTGGCTGAGCTGGCTGGGCTGGGCTTGGCTCAGAGCTGGGGCTGAGCTGGGCTGAGCCTGAGGCTGGGCTGGGCTGAGCTGGCTGGGCTGAGCGCCACAGACGGACTGCAGTGCACTGCAGGCACACGACAAGGCCACGGGTGGTGATACGCGTCACCAGTCTCACGCTGGGTTTCTGAGCTGGGCTGGTCTGAGCTGGGCTGAGCTGGGCTGACGCTGGCTGAAGTGCGCTGAGCTGAGCTGGGTGGGCTGGGCTGAGGCAGCAAGAACGCAATGCAGTGCCGGTGCCGGCACAACAACAAGACGGGGTGTGGGGGGAATACTGCGTCACCGCTGCTCTGAAGCTGGGCTGAGCTGAGCTGGGCTGAGCTGGCTGGTGCTGAGCTGGGCATGAGCGCCAGCAGACGCCGACTTGCAGTGGCAGTGCCGGCACCGACAAGGCTACGGGGTGTGGAATACGCGTCACCCTGTCACGCGCTGCTCTGAGCTGGGTGAGCTGGGCTGGCTGGGCTGAGCTGAAGCTGGGCTGGCTGAGCTGGTTGGGCTGAGCGCCAGCAGACGGACGGCAGTGCAGTGCCGGCACACGACAAGGCCACGGTGTGTGGAATACGCGTCACCGCTGCTCTGAGCTGAGCTGAGCTGAGCTGGGCTGAGCTGAGCTGAGCTGAGCTGAGCTGGGCTGAGCTGAGCTGGGCTGAGCTGGGCTGGGCTGAGCGCCAGCAGACGGACTGCAGTGCAGTGCCGGCACACGACAAGGCCACAGGGTGTGGAATACGCGTCACCGCTGCTCGAGCAAGGCCGGCGCTGTTAGCACGTGTCGTCATGCTGCCCAGGAATCAATGGACGGAAGGGGTTCAGTGCAGTTGGCGTGCTAGCTGGTCATGTTTTACTCACTCATAAATGAACGGCGGCGAGCGACGGATTAGGGTAATCGCTTTCTGGGACAAAAATAGCTCTTTAAGCTATCTATGTTTGCAAATGCTTGGGGGATTCTCTCGAAGGTGCAACTTACCCTCTAGCGGATCCAAGTGGGGGTGGCAGGGGTTTCAGCGCCCTCCCCAAAAATCGCCTGAAATGGGCGAAATTTGACATATTTTATTATGTAGCAGGAAATATAATAAACTTTGACAAAGCATGTTTGTTTTAAACAAGGGCGGTTCTCCCATGTAGGCAAGGTAGGCAATGCCTACCCAGTTCGGTAGCCATCTCCCGATACGGATTTTATCTCCCTTACTTTTGTTTTTTTTATTTATCGTTGATTTATATGACTCTTTGCAAATCAGAATAGGCCTCTTTTGGAGCAACATTTTTCTAGTTGGGGAGTCCGCTGGTCCACAAACTTTGCCTTTGCAACGTGCGTATATTTTACTGGGTCCATTTATGGGTTTTTGAGACCGGGTCGGGTCTGGGTCCTAAAAATATCAACTTTTGACACCTCTATTTTAAACCGTTCAATAAGGTATGAACAAGGAAGCCAAATTATATTAGTTTTCCCAATTTGTTGAAACTTTCTGAAATTTAGCCCCTCCAAATCGCCTGTAGCCCACGTTCTGGATCCGCCAGTGAACTTACCTACACATTATTCGTGATAAAACTCTACAAAATGCATTATAAGTGGCTTGCTATTGCTCTCTTTCAGTTGTACATTCGCTGAGATGCTATCCAAAACTCCAGTATATTTGTAATTTGAGAATGCCGACCAAGGACATAGGAGCGTCACGAAAGTGGGAGGGGCAGTAAAACTGCGATCTCGTCCTGAGAGACCCAACTTCTCCGCAGAGTTGGGCTCTTCTCGCTTTAGCGAACCTTTTGTTAACCAAGAAATGTACTTTCCAAGCAAAATAAAATGTTTAAGTAAAAATATTGGCCGAAAAGTGGGGGGACAAAGCTCCCAGCCCTCCCTGTTCCTACGCCTTTGATGCCGACGCCCAGCTGCGCGCTGCATTGGAATCTTACAAGGCATTTATCTAGATGTCACCGATGTCCGTGCTGATTTAACCGCCTAGCAGTGCGATGCGCCGTCATGCAATGCACATTTAACCCGGCATTGACTGGGGTCTGATCTGAACACCATTGACTGGGGGGGCATTACACGCCCCTGGTTATCTTCCGAACCAATGATCGCAGCGAGACGCGCAAGGTGGCATTCGAAAGCGCTCATTGAGACGAATCTAAAACACGCTCTAAAATGTCAAATTAAGGTCACATGTCAGGTCAAAGGTCAACATCAAGGTGTTATCGCTTAAAGACCATACTTTCCATCGAAAGCCTTCGATTGCGACCATAATCCCCCAAAGTGCTCTTAAACGTATGATAAACATCCCGCATGATCGAAAGTGAGATTATTGGCAAAGATCAAAGGTCAAGGTCAGGTCACACAAGGTGACACAATATT
>VOPJ01007308.1:0-36947 GCA_014673585.1 Semibalanus balanoides
TTCACGAAAAACTGTTTTGCTAAAAATAGCCTTTTTGACCTTCCATGACCTCTGTAGCCTAAACAATTGATCTGAGCTCAATTTTGAGGACATAGATGCTATTTCAAATTTCAATAGCTATCTATTGTTTCACTAGTTGTTTGCTCCTAGCTATCATAGTTTTCGAGGGGGTTTCTGGAAAAGAGTCCTAAAACCGGAAAATATCTGACCTTTGGTAACCACTGGTGACCTCAACTATGACCTGACCCAAGAAAAGACTGAAATATTTTTGATAGAGCTTGTGTAGAGCTAACTAATGCCGTTTTTTGGTTGTCGCTACGTTGCGTAGTTTTCGAGATCTCACGGGGGGGCGGAAATCACCCCCCCCCCCCTGCAGTTCGTGTTCGGCGCGAACCCCCTGCAGTGCGCGGGTTAAGATGTTTTAAAACATTTCGTGCAATATAATCATCGTGAAAACGGCTATTGTTTCACAATCATGGTCATATATAAAAGTCACGTATCAAAAAGCATTTATTTTGATTGTGAAGTGTTTTAAAACTAACATTCATTATGAAAGACCACACATAGGAGTAGGACTCCGGTCGAAGTGAAAGCCGAAATCGCCGAAGAAAAAAGGGGTAGCTAGTCAAAATTGGTTTTGCTCCCCCCAACTTTGAAATCGTTTCCGGGCCCCTGGCTCAATGAGACGCATCTAAAGCATACTTTTTAAGTTGAGTTTACGTGTCAGGTCAAGGTCAGGTCAAAGGTTAAAATCGAGGCATTTAAGTTAAAATGGGCTATACTTTCCATACAAAGCCTTTGATTATGACTATCATTACCAAAAGTGCTCACAGTGGTAAAAGACATATTCTGCATGAGCTTAAGTGAGATTGTTAGTCAAAAGTCAAGGTCAGGTCACAAAAAAGGTCACTAAGCGTAAAATAGCTACTTAAGTCATATGACATATGTTTTGTGGGCTACTTAAATCTTAAATCGTATGATTCGATAGTGATAGTAATTTTACTATCTGTCCTCATTTTAATTGAAGCTAGTGTTCCAGCTCAGGTCAAGTTTAGGTCACCTAGGTTAAAATTTAGCCCTACTAGTGGTAGGCTCCTGGCTTCTCCTTATAAGTGGCAGGGGGAGGGTGTTTTCAGCCCCCTCTCCCCCTCCTGAGATCTCGAGATCTACCCGTTCGATTAAAAAAAAAAAACAGTGTTCGATTTCCCCCATCACGGTCTTTATTTCTGTATCACATCCTTACATCTTTGATAGAGGGTCAATAAGGGCAAACACCCCAAAATTTAGTAATATTTTTAAGTCTTCACAGCTGCCCTGCTTATACCCCGATTTAAACGCAACTAATAGAGATCAATATATATTGAGTTGGAGATTGACATTTGACGATTATTTTTTTGAAATACAAAACAAAAATGATAAGCGTGTGCAGGTCACTAAATATAAGGCGAAGAAAATGATAAATACAACCTTTTTTAATACCATAATGCCATCGTTCGTTATTTGGACTTCAGACAAAAAACAAGTACTAAAACTCAGATTTTTGTCATAGTGGTGCCAGGTTAGTGGGAAAGAAGGGAGTACAAATTTATATTTGTCCATTTGTCATTTATTAGGAACCATCACAACGTGACTGTTTACGATTCCTGTTACAGTTTACCTGCATGTAGTGAAAACATTTGTAGTAAACGACGCAATTAAACACAGTTTACATAGGCATCGATAAAACAAAATCATGGACTATTTGGTGGCACTCGCTCGCGTCACGCACTCAGTTTTGCCAATGCAGCTACAAATGCGCGCCTGGACGGAGCGGCTTTCACGGCTGATGACAGCGCATTTCACGTGCCGACTGCTCGGCATGAGTATACAACATTGTCCGCAGGCAAGCTGCTACCAAGCAATATCAATAAGTTGCTGATCATAAATAGTTCTGTTTTGCATGTTGTACTTCATCATAGGCGTATCCAGGATCCGAATCGGGGAGGCACAATACTTTGTGATAGGTATATTTCCCGATATTATAATACTAACTTCTCATCGATGACTAGTACTTCACTTGCAACTTAAATTCATATCGGTTATCCTTTTTTACGCTACCAGGACTCGCCTTTTATCTTATAATGCCTCACAGAAAACCCTCTGTTACGTTTTTCATCAGAAAACTGCAGTACCTATGTTTACGTCATTGTAGGTCCATGCATCTCAGTTTCCTTGCAATAATATGACCCTCTTTTGTCTATTCTTGAGCGCGCTTCTGCAAAAATGACTTAATTCCCTCTCCTGGCTTCATATGTGCTTAAATGTGCATACATCTTACATCATTCTCAACCAGCTGTCTACTGCGCTATAATCGCTGGCATATCGTCATCACCATGCTGTCGCCAACTTTTCCTGTGCCTGAACACGCCCCTGGAACTCTATATGTAATAAACTATGCAAATAATAGAAGGAAAAACCATCTTTAGCATCTTCATAGCTATACATGTCCAAAGCATAGCTTTATTGACTGCCAGCCAAGCGTTTCATACTTCTTTGGAACACGCTCCTCTTTTCAAGTTCCTGAAATCGTCTTCTGCGTGGAATTTTCATATATCATTTTAACATAACTAATTTGAACTTGTTGGAATCACCGTCACTTAAATGTAACTCTTCATTTGAGGCAATCAGGAAAGAAGCCGTGATGATCGCATCTCGTATTATCGCCAAATGTCACCGCAACAATTCCCCCAAAACTTGGCCATGGAACCTTTTTTGTTCAGTTCAGGAACTCAATTTTTTACCATCTATGTGCAAATCTGTTTTAGGAAAAGTTTAGTAATTTCATGAGGCTACTCTCAGCCGTTCCGGAGATATCTGCGAAAAGCACGAGGGGTGAGCGAAAACAACCCCTTCCCCTGCCACTAATAGGGCTAAAATATATAAATTTAAATAAAAAGGCATATTTCTAGACCATTTTTATCAGAAATACAGTGTAGACATTTATTTTTCTGCACCTGTTTCTAGACCCGCTTTGTGTCAGAAATACAGTCTTGGCATTTATTTGTCTGCATCTGGTCATTTAAAGCAAAACAAAAGCACAATACAAATATGACACGATGAGTTGCCATACTTGGGGAGCCAAAAAATAGACAAAAATAATGTTACTTTGCAATTTGGTTTAGGTATTGTTCACATGGAGTTCTCCAATATTTATTCCTTTTTTTAAGATCTTGGAAAATTAAATTGCATTGTCATTTTTTTGTCTCGAACAAATATATTTATTGGTGTTAAAAAACATCATTTTCACAAATCTGAGACAGCCATTGTGAAGGCCTTGCGATCTGTGTCCTTAAATTACATTTTGCTCAAAAAGTGGCCTTTGTACGGACTGTTAAAGTTAAGTTGATTTTATCGTCAAACTGATTTTATCGATGATAAACAAAGAGCGTCACCCCCTGTGTGTAGTGACGTCACTTAATTTGCTATACTTATCTAGAAAATATCGACGAAATCGCTTCATTAAAATTGCATAGAAGATTTAAAAGTGTAGTGGGAGAAGGTAACCAAATTTTCACGTTTATAGCGCTATTGGATCTTGAGCTATCGCGAAAGTTTGTCATGGGGAAAATATTTGCTGCCCCTCATCAATAGAGGATTACCGATTAACGCAAGTTTCCTCACGCTAATAGGTTTTGCAGTGCAACGAAAACAAAAATGTTATGGAGACGTATTTCATTGCGCTCGCCTGGTCTTTTACGTGGTTAGCCATAACTGACGTGTTGGTAGTGTATGGCAGATGTTTGTGATCGAGGCGTTTTTTTAAGTACTGCACGAGCGAAGCGAGTGCAGTATTTTTTGAAAAACGCGAGATACAATATCTAGCTACAACCAGCAGGGTTTAGTAAGTCTTTTACCACATGTCGCCCAGTGCGGTATGCCAGTGCATAATGCGGAAAATGCACACTCCACGGCGCTAACATGCTTTTTACATTGCTCGGCATAATGGTTAATGGGAAAAACCTGATTATGAGCGACCAACCCGACCCAACTCCTGGCGAACACTTTTGAGCAGCTCATATCTTTGCCAACCGCACCGTGCCGATTGACAAGCGCGCCTTTTTTGCTGAGTAGCTCCATCCCAACCTACCCTGTTAGGTACAGTGCCGACTCTGTGGGTGACTCCACTTACGCGTGGCGCGTCCGCGTGAAGGCGGGTGTTGTAAGGTGTTTTGTCGCAAAAACTCCGCAACGGCTGGGCTGATTGTGTTCCAATTTGGTGCGTGATTAGTGACCCCTCAGCCGCCACTTTTCCACTAGGCAGGGGTAGGGTGTCTCTGCACGTGCGCACGTGCACACCCCTATTCTATATGTTAGGAACGGCTGAACCGATTGTGTTCCAATTTGGTGTGTGGTTTGGGATCTCTCAGCCGCTGCCTTTCCACAAGTCAGGGGTGGGGTGGCTCTGCACATGCGCACGTGCACACACCTAGTATATATCTCAGGAACGGCTGAGTGGATTGTGTACAAATTTGGTGCATAGTTAGGGACCTTTCAGCCGCCCCTTTCCCACAAGTCTCTGTAGGTGCCTCTGCACGTGCTCGCTCTCTTTGTATCTCAGAAACTACTTGCCCGATCCAGTTGAAATTCGCCATACGTTTCCTTTGCTCTCGCTCGTTCATCGCAAACTACGGCACCTTACTGGAATTAATAGACGCATGCAACGAACGTGTTTTTTTTGCGTCGCATGCCATGCGTGATGTGCTGCAGGCATACACCGGTCGGGGGCCGGATTTCGGACCTATGTATTAGGCTTAGCTTTACTGCCTGCCTCTGGCAAGCCTCACCACTTACTCTGGAGATAATGAAACGGTAGTTATAATTCGCATATGACTCGATAAAGTGAAAATAATCTGTCACCAAACACTATATAGGTCACAAGTGTTACAAAATGTCCATAATTTATCATCACCCTGTTGTGCCACATAGGTCCAGTAGAACCACATTACCTGTGCTTACACATAAATGCCCTCCGATCTATGAAATGCCAGAGGCAGTATTTGGCGACTAGATCGCGTTTGCCGATGCTCTACATTACTAGCTTGTAGCTTTAAACATAATTGTTATCAATCAAATCAGCTTGGCCGGTCACCGCACTATGAGTATCTTTATTTGCCTTCATTTCATTAATTGAAACATCCCTTTTTTGGCGGCTCAAGACAACAAATGCGTCAAGCATGCATTGTGGAGTTGGACTGCTAGCGCCAGTCGCACTACCCCCCCCCCCGTAGCCAAATTTCAGCTTGACTGGGTGGTGCTGGATCTGTGACTACTGACTAGGGGAGGTTTGCACCCCCCCCCCCCACCAGTTAACATGTTAGACGAGTCCCTGGCTCCTCTGGAGGACAATACTGCACTCCTAGCTACCCACTATGTATCTTCGATATCAAAGTATGCATCAGAGCGAATAGAATAGTTCCAATAGTTAGTTGCATGCCAACTACATCATTCACTCAAAATGACTTGCTCTCTCACAACGCTTGATCACATACCGCCTTTCGTTCTTGGGGCGTTTATAACCATAGTATATAAAGTACGAGGCACATGGCAATAGTTTTTGTTTATACAAACTAAAGGCTAGTTTCAATCACACTGGCACAGTCGCCATGCCATTAATTTGTGTTCACTCTTTGTAAAACGCGTCACCTATGAACCCATTATATGATTCAATTTCTAAACATGTCTGTTGATTGTTCCTTGAAGGAAAGGTTGAAGAATGTGTCTGGGTAGCTCGGCAGAGCGTTGGACTCGGAATCCATGGGTCCCGGGTTCGAGCCTGGCTACTGGCGAAGCTGTTCGGCCTCCTCCGCTCGGGTTGACGTGAGAGACCCCGGCGATACACGACGAGTCGCATAGTCGTCAAGCCCCAGTGGCAGGGGCGGAACTTTATATCTTTTTGGGGGTCCGAGCCCCCAATGATTTCAAATTTTAACATTAGGCCTATGGCGTTGCATGGTAGGAATGGAGTTAAAGTCTATCAAATTAAAATTAGGGCCCCCGACCGATTTCATAAAGTTCCACCACTGCCCAGCGGCCAGTGCCAACGGAGATAGAACTCAAAATGGGAACAACTATGTATTCTAACCTAAACCTATCTCCCTAGTGCCAACATGGCAAAACGCAATATCCCACGGGATGATATGATCAGATAATGAACAATGTATGTATATCAATTATAAATATCGTACCTATTAACGATGCATAAATTGTAATGCGAGCTTACAACTATTACAATGCATCTCTGGGATAGTAAGGCATACCTGCTAGAGAGATCCCACAAATATCCCCCACTTCATTACCTTGGCTCTAATGCGTGATAAATTGGACAAAGGTTCTGTTACTGATGATAAACAATGGAGTGTTGCATATTTTGTATAAGAAGACATTGGTGAATGCTTGAAGCATGCAAAATAAAGGATCACATTGCCTCCATCCCCTCATATCCTGTCATCGAAGTCATGGATTACTGGTGCGGATAATTTATATTTGTCGATGGAAGGACCTGACATGGCTTTTTCTTCTTGGTCTTAACCCCTCGAGTGAACATGTGCTCGGATCCCTTAAAACGTCGATCACTCGGGGCCATCTGATCTGTGGATATTGAATACCCGGATCCGCTGGGATCATAGATCCACCTTCACAAATTGTCGATGGATCCACGGGATCTAGATCCGCGTCTTCAATATTTGTGACGGATTTCGCTGGAATCCGAGATGCAGGCACCATTTTGCATTGGGATCCATGGGATCACCAGATTCCGCCATTCTACATATGTATCATTTACCCGAACAAATTTGTAAACGTAAGTCCGATTCTTTGCATTCGTTGTTAAATGCAACTAGCATGGGTGCATGCCTTTAGTCAGAATTTTGTCAATAAATACTATAATTATGGCATAATATGCAAGTCGGATCCTGTCAGATCGAGATCCGTGGGATCATAGATCCAATTTTCATTGTTTATAATGGGATGCCTGTGGGATCCAGGATCCGTTGTCAAAATTTAATCGAAAGATTCCACTGGGATCCAAGATCCACTATTGTAATTTGTCGTGGGATCCAGTGGGATCAAAGATCCAACGTTGCGTTTTGTCGAGAGAACCTCTGGGATCATAGATCCTACTTTCAGATCCATGCACATGTCTGGTCTTAACCCCCTCGAGTGAACATGCTGCTCCCTTACAGTCGTCACTGGGGCCACATCGAGATCGAATACCCCGCCTGACCAACCGCTTCCTCGCTCTCCCTCGCCTGAATCTCCAGTGCGTACTGCCTCCATTGCGCCAGTGCGGCAAACAGGCCGTGCACCAATTGCGTGGCCGAGTGCGTACCGGTCGGAGACGCGGCCCCTGATTGGTCGCGGGCCGGCCTGCGCGCGCCACTCAGCGGCCCACCTCACGCACTTTGTGCGTGGCGGCGTCCGGCAGCGGCGGTGCGGCGGGCGCGCACGCACACTGGCTGCGTGTGGCTCCGCCCCGGCCCGGTATTGGTCCGTGGGACGGATCGGCTGCTCGCGAGCCAGCCGTGGAGCCGTCCGCTCAGCAGGTGCCAGGGTCCGGCAGAACGCACGGCAAGGCGTGGGCCGACCTGTCGAGGCCTGCCAGATATTGTGCAGCCTTGTGCGAGCCTAAAACCCGCCAAGCCGGCCAGTCGTGCCCCACCACAAATAGCTCAAAGCCACGCTCTCACGGGACAGCCAGCCAACCATAAGTAAGCCCCGCCGCCGCCAGGGGCTGGCGGGCCCCTGCTGCGGCCCCTGTCGCGCGTGCCCGGCGGCGCGGCCCCTGGCGCGGCCCGCCCGGCAGGCCGGACGCACTGACACCATTCACCGTCACTCGGCTGGCATTCGGCCGGTCTGTCAATCGCCGCCGCCGCCGCCGCCGCCGCCGCCCGCCGCTCCGACGCTGGCCGTCCGACCCCAAACTGGGTCAGCGGTCCGTTAGCTGCTGTTGGGCCAGCGCGGCGGCGGCGGCGGGCGCGAGCGGCAGTACCGCCCGACTGTGGACGCTCCGAGTCTGCCGCCGCCGCCGCCGCTGTCTCTCGCTGTGCTATCCGAGTGGCTCTCTGTTGCCGGCGCTGTTGCCGGGCAGGCTGCGCCGGCCGAGCGGGCCGCTCCGCCGCTCAGTGTTTATCGCTCCTGGACGCCGGCTCTGGCGTGGCACAGCGGACAGGCACAGCGGACAGGCACGGCGGATAGGCACGGCAGACAGGCACAGCGGATAGGCACAGCGGACAGGCACAGAGGACCAGGCCAACAGACAGGCCACGGCAGACAGGGACAGCAGACAGGCACGCAGACAGGCACAAGGCAGACAGGCACGTGCAAGACAGGCACAGAGGACAGGCACGACAGACAGGACAGCGGAAGGCACCACAAGCAGACAGGCACAGCAGACAGGCACAGAGGACAGGCACGAACAGCAGGACACTGCGGAGCAGGCACACAGCAGACAGGCACAGCAGACAGGCACGGCGGAGAACTGGAAGTGTTGACTTATCAAGCTGACTTGGCAGTGGCACAGGACAAACGGACAGACGGACATGTGTACGGACGGACAGGACAGGACATGACAGGACATTCACATGCTAGGACAGACGGATAGACGGACGGATGGACAGGACAGGATAGGCGAACACGCGGACAGGCTGAAAGGCGGACAGACAAACAGGCGTACGAACCAACATGACAGATGGACTGACAGACAAATAGACGGACAGACGGACATAAAAACGGACAGACAGATAGATAGGCGGACAGGGTAAGACAAAAGGACGTGCAAACGGACGAACAGGACAGACGGTCAGACGGACAGACGGATAAACGGACAAACGGACAAACGGACAAACGGACAAACGGACAAACGGACAAACGGACAAACGCACAGGCGGACAGACTGTCAGACGTGCGGACGAACAGACAGACAGACACATGGTGACCAGACAGACGGACAGCCGATTGGCGTGCTATATTTCAGCGCGTCGCACGTGGACAGTACGTGTCACAATGTCACACATCCGTCCCCTCCCGCAGAGCCGGTGGGGCGGCGACTGAACGCAGTCTGACGCCGCCGAGCCGCACCGGCGACGCCGAGACAAAGGCTTCTGCGTGGCACACAAGATCGATACTGGCCACACAAGCGGGCATTCGCCAGCATCGGGAGGCACCAACAGAGAATGGCGACGAGTCTGGCTATTTATCGACTGCCGAATTGGCACTGCTGGCAAGTGTCGCGAGCGGCGGCTGACACGAGAAAGTGCACCCGTTGTCAGTCGATGATGCCGAAGCCGAAGCCGATGCCGTCGAGCGCAGTCGGTACCCTCTTGTGCCAGCTGGCGAGGAAGATATCGATCCCGTACAAAGTGAGAATTGTGATAGCCGGACGCCCGGTGGAAACTTGAAGCGCCTATGGACGCCGGGGAGTGGCTGAGCTTCTCAAGGTGTTTGAAACTCGCGGCTGAGGACTGAGGGATATTTGCATTGTCGGCGGTCGCCAGTCGCCAGTGAGCCAGTGTGTCGGACGCGGCAGCCTGGCCGAGTCGGCTGTGTGCAGACTGTGGGGGTGCGTGTCTGTCTGCCGTCCGGCACCGATGACGTCATCACATGGTCTGGTGACGTCACCCCGTTCCGTGTGGCCGGCATGGGTCGCCGGCGGCGGCGCGGCCCGGCTCCGTGAAGCGGCCGCCCGCCACCGGCCACAGGCAGCTGCGGACCGCCGGCGGCGGCCGGCGAGCTGCGCAGCTGTCCAGCTGTGTAGCTGTGGGACTGTGAAGCTGTGGGACTGTGAAGCTGTGGTGGCGAGGAGCTGTGGGACTGTGAAGCTGTGGGACTGTGAAGCTGTGGGACTGTGAAGCTGTGGGACTGTGAAGCTGTGGTGGCGAGGAGCTGTGGACTGTGAAGCTGTGGTGGCGAGGAGCTGTGGACTGTGGGACGGTGGGCCTGTGGGACGATGGAGCCGTGGAACCGTGTGTCGTCGGAGCTGTGAAGAGCCGCGGCCGGTGCTGGGCTCACCACGTGACCGGACCCGCTGTGACCGGCCGGCCGGCTCGGCGGTCACGTGACCGGCGGGGTGGCCGCGAACGCCGCCGGCCGCGCTGGCGGCATGTCTGCCCAATCCAAGGTCAGAGTACGCCGGCCGCCGCCACCGCCGCCCAGCCAAGCCGAGCCGAGCCGAGCCGAACCGAGCCGCCGCCGGCGCCCCAAAAAGTGAAATCGGCCGGCGCGCGCGCGGCGAGTTGGCCTTTCGATCGGCGCGGCGGCCCGTCGGCGGGTCCGCTTTTTGTGAGGCGTCTGGAGTCTGCCGGGGCGGTGCGCGAAGCTGGCCCGCTGCCAACCGGAGCACGGTCCGACTCCACCACCTGCCGGCTGCAACACTGAGGTACAGTCAGACGGAGCCCCCCTCCCCTCAGCCCCCCTCGCCCTTGACGACAGACGGGCCTTCCGGCGGCCGGCACGGTGCGCCATGTCTGCCACACTGTTCACCCCGCCCGCGCCATGATGCGTGCCATGAGCACGCGCTCGGCATTGAGGCTGTGGTAAAAAGTTGAACCCTGCCCCCAGCTCTCGTCTTGTTGTGTGATTTGTGTGCTGTAATCAAATACGGCTGATAACGTTCTCCCGGTGATGTTAAGGCGAATGTTTCTTCTTGAGGATGGGCAGAGGTGACAAATGTAGTTTTGTAAACTGTTGCTAGATTTATTTCTAGCGAAGTGTAGATTTTGTGATTAATGAAATATAAATTAGCAAACAAAAATAAAAAACAATTTTGGGGGTGACTACTCATCATTAAAACTGCTTTTGTTTGAAGAGAAGTGTAGATTACCTATATATGATCGGTCGTTCAGTCGTTTTTTTAGATTTCAACTTCTTATGTTTCTTATCTTGGAGTCGGAGGATAGCAGTTTGACCAGCTTGTCATGAGCTGTCATGTCATGTCAATTGTCACGAGCTGTTCAATGTCATGGGCTGTTTAAGGAAATATATTAGTCACCTTTCACATGCGTAGAAGCATAAAAATACATGCTTAAAAAGTGCCGAAATGTTTCATCCACCTGTCAGTGCCAGTGGGAGATCAGTCTACATTTGTATTATCATCCATTCAAAAGTCAGAACAACCTCTAGGAAGACTTGCAATACTGATTTTAGTCGGATTGAGCCATACTACGTAAGGGCAGACTGATTTTTTCAATGAAAAATAAGTTTCTCTATTTTGACCATATTGAAAATATTTAAAATCTCCAGGAACGTATCAGGCGAAATCATACAAATTGAGGCCAACTTAAGCTTTCCAATCGATTTTTCATGTCTGACCATCGCTGGCGACTCCAGAACGTCTGAAAAGATTGATTTAGGAGCGAAATTAAAAAAGTCTGGAAAGAGCGCGAACTCGTCGGATTCCACTTGCTTCTGCATTTAAAAAGTTGATGTAAGACAATTTTTCGCTCAGTAAAAGTTTTTTAAATCAAATCATATAATTAATTAAGTGCGATACGATTTCAGTCGTTTCGAAGTGGCCCTGCCCTGACCGATCTGGTTTAAGATATTTGAAGGATCAATTGTGTTCCCAGAACCTAAATATTTTTGTTGTAGAAGCCAAAAAAACTAAAAATCTGTGTTGTAGAATCCATCTCCCTGGTTATTCGGGTGTTTTACCGGATCCAGTGTAAACATTCATATTTGATGGGAGTTGGGACGCATATTATTTTTAATTTGAGACATACAACAATTTAATGTGGATAGACGATCAAATAATACACCTGTGACTTGTTGTTAAAGTGTTGATGAGTTAAACAATGCAAGCATTTAGCATGGATTGGTTCGATCCAACATCCCACGAGCTCATAGATCTACTAGGAATTTCGTGCCACGATCCTGTACTGGGTACGAGATCTGTTACACAATATTGAGAAATCCACTGAGATCCAAGATCCGCTGTTTCATTGTATTACCAGATCTGGTGGGACCCTAAACCTTTTGTTGCTAAATATTAATGTATCCGGGATCCGTTTCTAGTATCCGTTGCTGGTATCCATTTTTCTGATCAATGCACATGTAAATGCGTGCACTTCATGTTATAACTTCATATGAATAATATCTCAAATTTTGGGCCATGGCGCCCATGGGTTTACGACCTATTTTGGTGTCATCACCGTATGTTTGACGATGCACCCTAAAATCCGTCCAATTTTCATTTTTGACCAGTCTAAGTCCCACAAATATTACTTTATAATTCTACCATCTCTCTTGCTATTGTACGGGTCGCCGATCTTCGTCGCTTTTGTGAGCTATTTTGTATGCGCCACACATATTGCGTATGATAAATGAAACCTTCTGTTTGACCTTGTGATACAGATGTGGCTCGTCTCCACACACCGACACTGCGTTACTAATGTGTTTACTTTTGTGATTACTTTTGCCTGTGCGTTTATCGTCAACATTCATTCTGCAGTTTTGCATGGTTTAACATTTCATTTTAGCCCCCCCCCCTCTGATCTCCGGAACTAATGAACCGATCTTAAACATTCAAGAGGCATTCAATATCCCTGCAAAATTTGTGGAGGGAAACCTAATATTGTTGACTTCAGGGTCACTGATGACGTCACAGGTCAGGTCAAAGACAAAATTTTTGACCGTTTCATCGAAGTCCGATGGATGGAATTGTCGCGCAAAAATGCAATATTAAACGCATAAGTAGTTGATGAATCGGTATGATTCATGAATATGACACTTCTAAGTAGCATTATAAGCTGTTTATGACCTGAAGTCAGGTCAAGGTCATTCGAGGTCACGAGGTCAAACTACATATTACGTTCATTAGAAGTTGTAGCACATGTGTATTAGGGTGGCCCCTTTATCCAGAAATTCCGAAAAACTTTGGGGAACGGGTGATTTCCCATGTTTCAAGACTAGCTAATTCGAATGATTGATTTAATGCCGCTTGATTTAATCGAAATGTGTGCTTGAATTATGCAAACTGCAGTCCTTGTTGACATACCACTGTCTTTAAATATATCTAAAATCATTTTCTTGTGACATATTCTGACCTTCATAAACAGGTGTCCGAAAATAGGTATCGCATTGTTGCCGCAGCTCTCAATCCGTCAATACTCGACAACGGCACCATTGCAATATAACGTATTAGGTGGCACTGCCGTCTCGGGCTTCACTTTACCTTCCTCTCAACGCCTCGCCAGGGGAAAATTGGTAAAACGAACCTACAGGTGGTTTAGCGCCTGTGAAGACTCACAATGTGGACTGCTCCAGATACCGACACATAATGTTATTCGGTTCCCGCACGAATACGGCTTAAAAAATAGAAAAAAAAAAAAAAAAATGCAAATTTGTAACAAGCGGCGGACACCACTTGGTCGGTGCGGCATAGGATCATCGAAATTGGCATTTTTGAGCACGGCATTCAAATCAGCGTGTCCTGAAACATGGGAAATCACCCGTTCCCAAAAGTTTTTCGGAATTTCTGGATAAAGGGGCCACCCTAATGTGTATGGATTTGTCTTTTACTTGGATGCGAAAAATGACCTTAGAACATTGTTTGTTTCATATCAAATAGAGGTAAAAAGCATAAAACAGAAATGCATTTTGTATGCATGGCAACATTGTAGAGATGGTCGAATTTTGTCTTTGAAAGGTCGTAAGTCAGTCATTTTTGACGATATCGACCTCAAACTTGGCACACATATTCATTGGACTCATCTCGATCATATCTATTCGGGTTTAATGTTTTATTGTAATTTCTTTTGATTTTTATAAATTTTGAATTTCAGTAAATTTCGGAAATCCGAGATGGCAGTTTGATAACCAAGACTAATAAATAATTAACAATAGATTAATAAATAATAATAAATGTGATTCATTTTGTATATGTCAATTTTGTTTATGTTATAAAACGTACTTATGCAGCGTTTCCGCAAACCCTTATTTTTCGACAAAAATCGCAGAACATGACCTCACTGGACGTCATTTTCAAATAAATTGGATGGCTGTGATGAGCATGTGAATATAAAAAGATGGAAAAATATAGCTTGCTTGTGATGAGGATAAAAATATGGACGAAAGAAAATCATTTTATTTGTTTGTTGATTAATATTTTCTTCGTCATATTTCATCATAACATGAGCAAAGGCTATATTTTCCATCTTTGACGTCATTTTCGGTTGACCTATCACAGCCTTATCTTTTTCCTTCAGCCAACATGTGTAAAATTAATGTGATAGAAGGTACTGAAAGCTTGGTGACGATACTGGCTGGTTGAGAAGATATTTTAAAATAACGGAAGGGGGAAAAATATATTATATATCTTTTAACTATACAAATTAAAAACTAAAGATACTATAAATAGCCCTACTCCTCTCAGTAACTGGCGGGTTAAAGAAAATAGTTCACTTTCAACATGGGTTTTGAACTGAGATAGCAGTTTTGTAGCCCGTATTGAAAAACCCCTAACTGCAAGTTTTCTGGACTGAAAAGGCTCTCCAGCCGAATATATTTGACTTTTTGTCGAAGAAATGTGGGCCATAAATAAAGAATGTCAAGGATGTGGTCCTTAAATACACCTGGACAGAGGAGCTTATACAGGAACATTTTACGCGACTACTTCGAATTGATTGGCTGAGCCATTCATTCTTTCGTTTGACCGTTGCAGACGTAATATAGTTTGATTTAATAAGATAATCTGTATCCTTCTGTCCCTGAATCGCGCAAGCGTATTGCCTATTATTGACAAATAAAAATTGTATTTACAAAATATAATCAAATGGTGTTAAAAAAATAATCAAGTGACAGCTCTTGAACATTTCCTTAAGGTCGTGCGACACTGAATTTCTGGCAAACCAGCATCTCATCCTCCGTCCTGTCATCCAGACAGTAAACAGGCATTCCTTCACGATCCATTCACATGTGCTTAAACTTAGAGTGACTGTCATAGCACTGACCAGACTGCGGAGATTCCACTTTACACAACCGATACTAACTTAAATCGATCATAAGTAATGTGCTTATCTGCAGCTGCTCCAAGATAATTATTTTACGGAAACAAGGTAGTGAGCTGGGGGAGGGGGCATAGTATCGGTATATTAAAGACCCACCAAAATGAGTTCTTGGAGATTCCAGTCTAATAGGTATATTAACGGCAGACATGTGCCTGGATCTCGGGATCCAGCTAAGATTCAGACCCAGTGAAGGATTTTTATTTGTATGACCACAGGCCGTTCTTGTAAAAAAAATCGAGCAACGGCTCAATTTTTATGCTGAGCCATTTTCTACTATTAGCAAGTCGTTATTATCAGCACAATTAGTTGAAAACGACAGCATGCTTATTGTTATCACGGATAAGGGATATATAGGAGGCGCCACTCCGACGCTTTTGGCATGGCTTGCATAGAAAAAGAAAAACGGCGATAAGCTAGATGCTAGATGCTATTTGACCAGCTAGAGGCTATTTAAAATAGCACATATTATTGATATTGAAATCAACACAAAAGTGAGCCAACATCACATTTTAACGTAATAATGGGTCTCATAGGGTCCCGGTCTGGAGCGGGCGGCCGATCGGCTTTTCCCGTCTGAAATAAACTTTCCTGTCTGAAAGCGTTGTCGCCGACAGCAATGGGGGAAACCCAGGGAGTGACGTCTCCTGTATATCCCTTCTCCGTGGTGTTATTGAGTTTCTTGGCTTTATTTTCGAGACATCGAACATCATACAGACATCATGTATTGCTCTCAGATCAGAGTCATTTTTTATAAGAACGGCCTCTGGTCCTGGAGAGTATATGTACTATGTTTGCAGTGCGCTGAAGTGGAAGGATCGTCCCCTTAAAAATAAGTGTTATCCTAACTATAATACCCTTCTCGACAATATATCTAGCGTTTTTCTTGTCTGCATTTTCCCAAATTTACATTTACAAAATTTAACAAAAGTTTGTTGCGTGGACGCCTAAATTCACGAGTTTTACGATGTTGTAAGTTGTTTTGCTTCAATCCGAGCAGTTGGTTGGCGATTGACGATTGACAACTGCATTTGAGGCAAGACGATGAACAGCATGAGGTGAAATAGCACACTGAAGAAATATGCACTTAGTTTCCTTCCGAACGTGTTATGCTTGATATGATGAGATTTATTGCCTTTTGTTTTCTGTTCTTTCACAAAGCCTTCTTGGTAATGATACGAAATAAGCGATTAATGCAGTTTTCGGACGTTTTTAACTATTGAATGGTTGTTCAGAAACCATTTGCTCTGTCAGAAATGTGTTTAGAATACAATACTGTAATTTACTCACCATTGTCTTGTTTGCCATTGAGCGTTTTCTCATCTTGAGCAATTTAAGTGATTCTTCAACAAGAGCTTCTTACCAGCTTCGTCATACCTTACCATCTGTTTACCATCTTCTGTCTACAAGAAGGAAGACAAAAATGTGTATCATGTTACAGGACGTTGACTGCTGAGCAGACATTATCACCAAGAGCTTCTATAGCGAACTTCAACATATTTAACTCGCATTAATAATGAAGAAATTTGGCGACTTTGTCGATGTAGCAAAATATTCGTTGTACTATTTGACTCATGTACGCATTCTTATTGTGACTGGAGGTCAAGTACATAATGCTTGCAATGCATACGGCACTTCAAAGCCGGCTCTGGTAGTCGTAACTATATAGATCATGATCTCTATAATATCTATGGTTACGACTGCCAGAGACCATGATCTCTATGGTCGTACTGCTTTTAAATATCCACTTACATCACTGGAAAACGGTATTGCTTACAGTTGATGTTACTCTTACTAGCGAACAATAGCGTCAATTTTCAAAATGTGAATTGCTTCAAAATGTTAACAAAACTTGCCAACTTCTGAACGCCGGATTACGTTCTAGGGAATGACGGCCTCCCTGAGACGAAATGAGTAACTCGCATTGTCATACCCACTTTTGTGCTATGTTGAGAAAGGCGTGAGCAAAATATTTGCCAGATTAAATGGTTGACGTTCAATTTCACGTCCCGTGCCTAATCGATGACACGTCCAAAACAAAGGTGATATATCACTCAGAAGCAACTGTAGGCTCGCCTTACGTCAGAAATAAAGAGCACCTGCGTGTAGCGCGTTGAGACCTGCGTGTAGCGCGTTGAACATGATAAGCACCATGCATCAACATTGTTTGCTATGTAAAACGCACATAGCTATACATTGAGCCTGATATTTTGCTATCAAGGGCGCCGCCACCTTCCGAAAGCTGTGGGGACGGAGGCATTCTGAAGTCGATTCTTTCCATCCAACGCCCATAAGCGTAATATTAAAATCCGAAAACGTTGGGGGACGCATCCCCCCCGCATGCGATGCATACGTTTGTTATAAATGCACCGCATCACTCGCTGGTTATGCTAACACCTGCGAATGTCTCTGACTGTCGGCAGCTGTTCAGAAGTGCGCAATTACATTACCATCGACTGTTTTCATTCCACCTGTTGCTTTCATCCTGCGGGGGTGCACCGCTGCGTGTTTCAGATATGTATCAGATCGCGGCACCACACAGCGGTGCTGTCACTGAAAGCGCAAACGCGAACGCTGAAGCGCAGAGCAGCGTTTACATCTCTCAGATAGCATTAATCTCGTCAGAGCAAAGCGCTTTGCGCAACATTAGCGGCGATAAACGCAGATGCATCGGGGCACACGTATCGTAATGGTGCGCCGTCACAGGAGATAGTTAGCCGCCGAACGGCACTGTGTGTGGTCTCTCGGCGACCGCGGCAGATTTTCCGAATCCGTTCTTCTGAGTTGCATGGTCTGCATCCACGCATGTAAGCGCCTGAACCTGGTGAAAGTTGTACACAGCACCGATTCTGAGACGAAAGTCTGTCTGTTTTTTTATTGCGATGAATGGCTTATGATTGATTTCAGATGATAATGGTGTGCTGTCGCTTTAAATGTACATCGTGCAGCCATTAGGGGTACATCATACAAAGCAAGCGCATGCTATGCGCAGCAATTAGGGGATCATAAGTGGAAGAAGCCTGCGCAAATAACCAGATGCGGGACACGAATCACGATACTGCTTTTTATCATTAGAAAAAGGGAACATTTTTCATTCAAGTAGCTGGAATGCTATTTAAAATTACTGCGCATATAATTTCAATAAATGTATGTACTTCAGATATTTATATTAACAAAATAAATACCATGACTTGTGCCCATGATATATTGGTTAGGACAGCCTAATGATGGGAGAGCGAAATTGGGAAGTTCAGCATTTGGTTATTTCGGCCTCCGAATAGTATTAACATAAATATTTCAATTAGTCGACGAGATTCAACATTGTAAAGTTATGGTGCGCAAAAGCTGATACATAACAACTAGCATATATTTTGGCAATCTGCACTAGTTTGGCTTCTTTCTTTCCGAACCAAAACACCAAGTCAACCTTTTTTCATGACCCTTCATTTTCCGAAATGGCGTCTGTGCCGGGTGCAAGCTATTTTGCCACGACAGAAAAGTCTAACTGTCATTGTTTCTCACTTAGTGTTTGGGGGACAGGAACAGGTCCAAGGGGAGCTTATCAGCGTCATGACTATACAGAAACCAACGAAAGTGGCTGAGAATGAACACATTTTACAGAAATTCTAGCCGTTTTGTTCTAAGGAGAGTATTTTGTAAACAATTACCTAATAATGCAAGAACAGACAAAATGTCATGAGTTTTGGACTTCTGTCGGACGACCCCTCAAACCAACGTTTTTGGCCGGTCTGCATCCTCCAGAAGGCCTGAGGCATTACTTGGAACCCTTATCTACTTAGGTAAAACGGCAATGTTAACCTGACATTGACTGGGGGTAATATTTCCCCTGACGTATTTTCTCAATAGCTCAAAAAACAATGGAGGCTTCAACGTGAAACTTTTCGTACTTTCTCCTACACCGACTTTACGTCTCCTGTGCATACATAAAACAATTTTATTGAGAAAAAACGAGACATAGCGAATTTAGTAACTCCACTATACACGAGTTTTAACTTCACAAAAAGGAGGCCAGGTGGTAACATGACCATCACGATCCAAATATATATGTGTAATAAGTTATTGAACATGTATGATTTTTATATATTTTTGCGCTTTGTTACACTTATTGACCTGACCTTGACCTTTGTCAAAGTTCTCACTTTTGTTCATGCGGGATGTGTATTTTACTTTTAAGAGCACTTTGGGTGCTAATGTTCACAACTGAAGAATTTGATGGAAAGCATGGCCCATACACTAAAATACCTCGATTTTGACTTCTGATCTGAGTCTGACCGCGACGTGATATTTGACCACAGTTGAAAAACATCGAACATTATTTAATGCTTCTTATTGAGAGCTTTCGAATCCCTTCTTGCGCGTCTCGCTGCGCTCATTGTTTCGAAGGATAACCAGTAAGACGCCTTAAATGGCGAAGGACGAGCGAGTCCGAATAAATCCGCGTCAATTTATGCACCCGGTCCAACGGAGGTCGTCTTGTGCAAAGCATGCATTTTGAATTATTTTCGCTAGTGTTGTTTTGCCCCGTCGCCCAAATAGATCCGAACTAAATTCGATACTTTGAACTAAGGTTTTGAAGCGTTATTTTAAATTTGCATTATAAGCTTCATGTTTGTAGGCAAAAATTCATTTTGGGTGGGTATTAGATGGGATTTGATTGCGCTTTTACGGCTGCAGTCATTTTTATCGTTAGGCACCCTTTGCCGTTTTTGAAGCTACGGCGGGTGTAATGAAGGAAATGTTTATAGAATCGTCAATAAAATATACAGACAGGATTTTAACAGCGACAATAAATGCATTAAAACCTCAATTTTTGAATGCTTTTAGAGCGACGAGGGGGAAGGACATTGGTCTATACAGATGGTGTTTGTTTCATCGCTTCCACGTCCCATAAGGTGCTGAGCAACTGATTTACAATTGTGAAGATTTCAATTAAAGCTATAATTTGCGTTTGTATTAGCAGAACTGTGCACCGTACCACGCGCGCTGATCGACACACTGAGTACAATTACGCCGGGCGGATCCGTTTCTCTACGATCTGTGTTTGACCGTGTCTTGCGACGTTTTGGTTTGCCGCAGATATAGCGGTCTGGTATTTGCAACGATGTTTTGCAGGTAATTTCGTGGACCGGAACAGGGGTGCCACCGGTGCCCCGCACGTGCAGTGTTGACCAGCAGTTTTACACTGTGCAACATTGCCAGTGTGTGGTTCTTCCAGCCTGACACCAAAATTTAGCCTTTATAGGTCCAGCCGTTTCTCAGCTATAGCAGGAAATATTTCTGACACCCCTGACGCGGCACGTGTCACGCGCCGTGCTGACCCTCAAATGAGAAAAAAAACATGTAAAATATCATAATTGTCATGGCATGGGCTTCATATTGGCGAAGACCGGCTTGTCATCCGGGGATGCGGGCGTTCAAAGATATAAGCCTTCTGACAGCGTCGCGTCTGGCCCGGCCCGGCCGGGGCCGCCGGCAGGCCGCTTATACTGGTGAGAAAATCGATAGTCAATGAGGACTCGCTCCGCGCTTCGCGCTCGCTCGTAATCAGGAGCTGATATCCCCCAGACCCCAGTCAATGGCGTTAGAAATTCACGCCATTGACTGGCATCACCACTGTGTCTGTTGCAGTATTGTCAGCACTTTATAAGGGACAAAACCCAATCCTAGATATTGCTAGGGTTGTTTGAACACGCTCAAATATTATTTTGAAAATAATAAACGGCCTCGCTGAGCGCCGTCATTTTCATGTCTACCGAGCACTGTATTAGTCGACATTATAAGGATCATGTGAGTGATAGTAGTGTGCTGTGTTGGCTCAGTGTACATGGGTCAACCTTGGCCCCGGCCCATAAGGGCTGGCTGATGCGGCCGTCGTCCTGGTTGTAATACGGCACGGTGAGGCACTCTTTAGCGCCTAGCGGTATAGTGGCTCTCATCTCACCCATCTATTGATTTCTACCTATCGTCTCTCCTGACCACCCGGTCCGGCTCAGCTCTTGTCTCTCGCGTCTCTCGAAACAGCCATGACCGCTCGCCGGCCGATCCCGCCCGTCACTCGTCCGTCCGCGACGAGGGCATACTCCTTTGTATTTGCCAACCAGGTCTGCGAACTTATGAATTCATTAGCCAAGCAGGTGGGAGTGGGTGGATGGGAGTAGTTGTATGTTGATAATTGGGAGCATATGGAGTGCATTGGGGGAGGGTGGGGAGGATGTTGGGGGCGGAAGGCGGAGGCGTGTGGCCCTAGGTCTTGTCACGCAGGCGGCGGCGGGCGGGCGGCGACGGCCGGAAAGCCCTGCGGGCCTATTATCTTTTGGTTGTATTGGAGCCTAAGGCACGAAACCCGGTAGACGGGTGTGGTACATTAACTTAACAAAACCTAAAAGAACAGGGAGAACCAGCACAGATACAGCTCCTGCCAGTAGCGAACCAATAACGTCAACCGGTTAAACAAAAAGGCAACCGACCTATCCAGACATGACTCATAGTGCAAGGCTACCAAGAAGGAGCTAACATGGATCTGAAGTCACCATCGAAGACGGGAGATAAGACGGCCACCCCTCTATAAGTATGAACTAACTAATATAAGTATCTCGTTAACGAACGTTTATAGGCATGGGAAACTTCGCGTTTTTGTTTCCCTACGCAGCTTTAGCATTAAATGATTCTATATAACTGAACCATCTCAGAGCGAAAATCCTTCGAAATTTAACCGATTTGTCCAATAAAAGCCCAGACAAAGTTGGTCGTCGTCTAACCACTCTTTCGACCCCATTCACTGTCATCTTACTACTTTGTCTGATACGAACTCTGGTCATTTAGCTCAATGATTCGTGGATACTAAGTATGCTTGGAAGTCCAAGCCTTTCATCAGGACCGTTCTTGCGCACCAATTCCACACTAGACACGCAACTGCTATGAAAATATCAGCGGCCCATGACCACGATTAACCAGCCCACGCAAACCTTAAGAAGCAGAAAATCAGGCCAGGATACAAGAATAAGCGTAACGGCTCCCAAGGCAACACTCAGAGATGAATCAACTAAAAGCACCACCATGACAGATAACATAAAACGTTAAAAAGAAGCGCAGAACAGACAAAAAAAAAGAACTTGTCCTGATCAGGAGAGAAGCATGCGAGCGTGAGAACGACGCTGAAGAGCTCGATTAAACACCCCGCCGAACACGGACACCTTATTATTCCTATTCACTAGAGTAGGTATTGCGGTAGGGAGAAACCACCGGAAAAGGTAAGGGTTAGGGCGTAGCATCGTCAGTCAGTGGAAACGTACTGGCGGAGCGACTTAGGGTGATCTAGGCGGACTCCACGCTCGCGTAGGAACTAAAAGAGCGAATAATACTGATCACAAACAACACACACCCCATTCCGGATGCGCTCTTCCGGTTTTTGTTCTTCCTCCTTGAATCCACTGCGGGACAGAGACCTGTATTATGTGCGAGGGGTACGGTTAAATTCTGAGGCGTACGAACGCCACAAATGGATGGAGTGCGAATGCAATAATAAGAGGATCGAAACAAGGTAACCTAGTTTGTTACAGGGCGATAATCAAAGTCATAAACATGAAGTATCACATTATCGAAATATTAAAATTAATTGCGGAATTTGCTACTAACTCTACGGTCCCAACGTTGGATTTAGCTCTTAAAAATAGCATTATTATTCCCCACTCCAATCCAGCTCCGTTGGTAAAAATAAGAAACAGAGTATTTAATGTAGTAGGATTCGTACCACATTAACATCATAGTGCGGTTGATTTTACATACTTATGTCTATTAGAGGCATAGCGCGTGCAGTCCTCCCACAGGTGTATTTTTCAGTTTTCCCCCCCCTCTCTATCAATTGGTGTGCCCTCGCCCTCTCCTATTTGGTGGACCGCCTCAGCCCAAATTATGGATTATTCTGGCGCGGTGGCCGGATCCATCTAGGGGGAGCAAGTTCTGTCAAGTGCTTTCCCACCGCAGCGCACCATTGTGATACAATTGGGCCTGAAAACGTAAACTGGCCCGTTTCCTATTTCCAGAAAAAGAGAAATGCTTGAACTATGACGCGCCTCAGCTTTGCCCCCTTTACTCATATTGAAATGCTCTTTCGACTCCAGCCTTTTGCGACTGCTCAAAAGAGAGGAGCAAATTATAAAAAGTATGAGATGTGTGAATATTGATTGTGTGATACTTTGTTATATTTGATCTAACATTGTCCATCGACATGAGGGTCAAAATGGGGGGCGAGGGCACCATTGTGGGGGGGGGGGGGAACTAAACACTGGGGGACTGAGGGCTTCCCCAAAGATATGTAAATCAACACCTATGATGGTAAGTGGTACAATCCTACAATTTATGTCTAACCCTGGAGCTGGATTGGACTGGGAATAATTGTATTTTTAAGAGCTAAATCAAACTTCTGGGACCGTTTAATTCAATCTATCGCTACGGTACTGACCTCATCTTATATGCTCCCCTTGGGTGACCCCTGCAGGAGGACAAGGGGCACCTATGGGGTGTGTGTTGTTGGTGTATTCGCCTTGTGCTATCACCCTAAGCGCTCCAGTAGTTTCCACTGTGCTGGCCTCTTTCCCTGGTTTCCTCCAATACCTACTCAGTAATAGCATTAAGGTGTTGTTCGGCGGTGTTTTCGGCTTCCTGTCTCCTCTTGCAGACTTTTATCTGCGGTTTAACGTATTTCAGTGGTGTTGTACCGGTTGCCTTGTTCTGCTTCTCTGCTTCTCAGGCGTGCTTCTTTGGCGCGTTTGTCTGGTTAGTTGATGTGCAAGAACGGTCCTATAAAGGAGCATACTTTCAAAACAAATAAAATGGGTCGAAAGTGGACACATTTTCTGCTTTTATGGACAATCGTATTTGATTTTGCTCTGAGATGTTCATTTTGAATCATTTTCTAGCGTTAAAAACGAAGTCCACTACGTTTACGAATACTTAGTCAAACTTCCCTGGGATTTGACCATGTTCTGCCGTTCTGGATGTGCTTTTGTTGGTGTGTTCTACTGGAGGCTGTCTGGCTGTCTTCTGTCTTTTTGTAGCATTCCACCTCTCCGGGTTTCGGTGCTAGTCCAGTACACAAGCCGCAGGGCCTTCGGCCTCGCCGCCGCCGCCGCCGCCGCCGCCTCCGCGGCAGCCGCCCGTTGGCTGCCGTTCAAAAGTTGAGCTGGTGCCAAAAGGGCAGCTCGCGGCGGCGGCGGCGGCGGCGGCTCGGTTTCGACCGACAGCTGGCCGGACCGGGTGGAGAGCGAGGTAGACAGAGAATGGGGAGAGGAGCCACAACCCTGCCGCTAGAGATGCCCGGCTACCCGCACCAAGGCCGGGCCAAGGTGACACACACACACACACACACACACACACACACACACCACCACCACCACTGACACCGGACGCGCCGAGCCGAACTGTTCGAGCCGGTCTGAATCGAGCCCCGGGGCTGATTAGTAGGCAGGGGACGGTACCGGGATAGGACAGGGGATAGGCTGGTAGTCGGGGGACAGCCCGTGGTATTCAGGGCAGGGGCGGCGGAAAGTATTTTAGGAGGTGGTGGACAGGCTGTCTGCGGATCAAGTAATCCGATCCACACTTTTAATTCAATGTTTGCAACAGTTGTAAATCTGATCGCCATTTTGAATATCTGAATATTTGAATATACTGTAGTAAACCGCCTTTTTGGGGGCGATGACCGAGAGGGTGCGCTCTGGTAAAGCTAAAACAGATTGCAATATGAAGCGGTACGGGGGCACACGTGCGCATTGACTGTGTCCCAATGATGCGTACAAGTTCAATAGTTTCACTGTTGTTTCACCCTACCCTAGTATACATAAGACTTCCGGCTGAATCGGGCAGGTAATTTCAGGGATATACAATGGTGGTCCGCACGACGTGCATAGTGATTCAAAAGTTCGGCCAAGGGCAAACCTCATAACAGCCCTTCCTTAATCTATATGCAAATTTTCACCTCGATAGGTCCAGTAGTTTCCGAGCTCTGAAATCCGGTGGCGTACGTGCGCACGTGCATACTGGTGCATGCTTCGGCACGTCTAAAGCAGGTAATAGTGATGCCCAAACACACATGCACAATTTCAGCTCAATGAGATTTCCGATTAATTATGTGGAATATTGCTAGGATATCAGTCGAAGCAGTACACCAAATTTCGCCTGAATTGATTTAGTAGTTTTTTAGATACAACATAAGGGTGTGTACCAGACACCCGTATTTATTCCACGTGCTCAAGCCTTAATTGTAAATTAGGCATGCATCATAAGGGATATCACTCGCTCTTAGCGTACGCCAAAGGTGGTCCAGTTTGATGATGCAATTCCATCATTAGGCGCAATTTTCCTCTAAAATCGGTGTTTTGACCTGTTCCACTTTTGCGCGTGCCACGCTCTGTGGTACCACCCCTATCAGAACGCATCATACCAAAAACAATGTTTATTTGCCGGGCCTATTAAATAACGGTGCAAACTCGATCTCAATAGGAGCAGTACAGTGGTTGCAAAGTTATTAGTTTCCAAAAAGCGTCTGTAGCCGTGTGGAGTCGGGTCAAACGTATATTTGCCAAGTAAGTTGACGATAAATATCAAGGGCGTTTCGCGTCCGCTCGGTAAGTACATCTTGCAATGTCCTGTGCTGCAAATAAAGCGTGCAAATAAGTTTGGTGCTCTTGAGTCAAGTTTGTAGTTAAATGGAACAGACAGAACAGTACAGGTGCATCGCCGTTAAAATGAGTGGAATTTTCACATGTTTAAGGTACATTGTTTACCGAGTTCCGGACAAATGTTCGAAAAAGCAAAATACCGAATCGCAAAATATCGAACGCAAAGGAAAGCAAAATATCGAAGTCGCAAAAATTATGGAAACTGCAGAATATTCGAAGTCGCAAAATTCTTATCGCAAAATATCGAATGCGCAAATTATCGAAAACGGAAAATATCGTATTGCATAATATCGAATGGCAAAATATCGAATATGCAAAATATCGATGGACAAAATATCGAATGCAAAATATCGAACGCGGAATATCGAACGCAAATTATCGAATTGTCAAAATATCGAACGCAAGTGATCGAAGTGGCAAAATGTCAAAGACAAAATATCGAAGTGGCAAAATATTGAAATCAAAATATCGAAGTGCAAAATATAAAAAAACAAAATATCGAAGTGGCAAAATATCGAAAGATAAAATATTGTGGATGTCAGGTGCCGGCCTCGACCGCGCACAATGTCATAACGGCCTCTCAAATCGTGCCGGCCAAGTGATTTGTGACAAAAGAGTATTCGTTCCTCCACAGGTCGAACGGATGGTGCCACAGATCCCAAACTTGCCGGTCAGACGTATCACATACTGACTTCAATCGGGATGGGGAAGGGGGGGGGGGGGGAAATTGGGGATCCAATCGGAATTGGGGGACACCGTTCGACGCGTGTTCGAATGGTGAAAGGCGAGATGGTGACTGTCGCGGTTTTGATCCCGTGCCAATATTTTGCACAAATAGTGTGAAACCTGTGTCATCCCTCAGGTCAAAAACGACGGAGGGGAGGTCTGCGACCCCCGACCCGCGTAAACATATCGGTCATATGTAAAGTATCACATAATGACTTAGTTTCCTTGGTAGTTGCCATTCCCAGGGGTGCAAAATGACCCTCCCCTGGGTCGAAAACTTGCTTCGATACAGTGGTGACCATTTATCAAGCATAAAGTTATTTTTGGTTTCGATGTTTTGCCACTTCGATATTTTGCGTTCGATATTTTACCAGTTTGATATTTTGGTATCGATATTTTGCCCCTTCGATATTTTGCGTTCGATATTTTTATTCGATATTTTGCACTCGATATTATGCGTTTAATATTTAGTCCTTCGATATTTTGCGCTCGATATTTTGCCGCTCGATATTTTGCATCTTCGATATTTAGCACTTCGATATTTGAATGTTCGATATTTTTAAATATTTGATATTTTGAATATTCGATATTTTTGAATATTCTATATTTTGAATATTCGATATTTGAATATTGATATTTTGAATATTCGAATATTTTGAATGAATATTCGATTTTTGAATTTCGATAGTTGAATATTCGATATTTTGAATATTCGATATTTTGAAATATTCGAATTTTGAATATTCGATATTTTGAATATTCGATATTTTGAATATTCGATATTTTGAATATTCTATATTTTGCATATTCGATATTTTGAATATTCTATATTTTGCATATTCGATATTTTGAATATTCGATATTTTGCGATTCGATATTTTGCAATTCGGTATTTTAAAATTTTGATATTCTGTCCCATTTGATATTCTGCGCTTTCGATATTTTGCGTTTCGATATTTTGTCATGGAAGCGTGTTACCCGCCCGGTAATGATATCTTTCAGTGCTCTTGCGCTGCAAATACAGCGTGCCAATAGGTACAGGTGCTCGGTACAGGTGCTCTGTACAGGTGCTCTTTGAGTCAAGCTCGTTGTTAAATGGAACAGACTATGTTTTTATACCACCGTCGTAGAGATCAGCAGAATTGTATCTACTTTAATTACACGTGTTGACTGTCAACGACATATTCTGACTTCGCCGAATTTAAGCCGTCTTGTATTAATTAAAGCCAGTTTAAACTGGTTTAAATTAATACAAGCCACTGGCTTGCATAAATTAAATTAAAGCCGACTTTTTTCCAACCCTGCGACCGAGGTCCCTTCAAGCTAACCAAGAGCCCCTCATGCCGCCTGAAGGCCTTCAAGCCGAACAAGAGACCCTCTGGCCGACCAAAGGTCTCTCAAGCCAACTGAGGCCCCCTTAGATCAACCAAGGGCACTATCAAGCCGACTAATGATCCTCACCGGCCGACAAAGGGTCCCTTAGGCCTACAGAGTATCCCTCAGACCGACATAGGGGCCCCTCAGACCAACAGAGGGCCCCTCAACCCGTCTAAGGGTCCCTTCAGGTAGACAGAGCGTCCTCCTTAAGCTGATCGAGGGTCTCGGTCCATACAGAAGCCCCTCGGGCCGACTGTGTTTTCTCTCAGACCGACCGAGGGCCCCTCAAGCTGTCCGAGGGCCTCTCAAGCTGTTAAAGGGTCCTCTCAGGCCGACAGGGGCCCCTTAGGCCCTCAGACCGATAGGGGGACCCTCAGGACGATAGAGCGCCCCTTCAGGCTCAAGCGTACCAATTGGCCATCAGACCGACTGAGGGTCCCTCGAACTCAGGCCGTCATAGCTCATAGGCCCACTCAGGCCATTCAGTGGCCCCCTCAAGCCGACTAGGGCCCCCACAGGTCAAATTAGGATTCCCTTATTCCGACTAAGGGCCCTCACAGGCGGACAGAGGGCCCCTCAGGCCGACCAGCTTCCCCTTTCAGGTTCCCCTCAGGCCGACCAAGAACCATATCAGGCTGATTGATGGCCCCTTCAGACGGCTAGAGGGCCCCCTCAGGCCATCAGAGGGCCCCTCATGCTTGCTGAGAGCCTCTTAGGCCACCAGAGGGCCTCCTCTGACACACCAGATTCCTCAGACTATGTGTTGCGCTTTGTGTTTTACTTCTACTTTACTTGTGCCTTGTTTATTCGTTTCGAGTCACTTCGATCGGCTCCGATGACCTCAGCTGACCATGTAGAGACCACTGAGCTGAAATTGTACCTGAGTTATCAATAAATTTACCCAGCTTAATCTTAAAGTAGCTTATATTTTAACCTGAAATCTTCGTGTGACACAGAAACCGCAATAAATGACATCATGGGACAATTCATAATTTGGTGTTGGTGAAAAGAGAAAAACGCGTTATTTTGAGCGGCTTAAAGGTACATTTTTATAACAAAATATATCTCCAAATTTGTCATGAGCAAAAGACAACTTACCAAAGGATATTTTGAGAAAAAAATGCACTGCGCTCATGTCAAGATCAGGTCAGGTCACCTTAGGTCACGGGTCATTTCTTTAGAATAAACAACAAAAAACTGGACCTCGAATGATGTTTCTCACTTAATTTTCAATCAGAAAATGAATGGGCTTCTATAGGTATTTTATAATTTGTTGTGGATTTATTGGCTGATTAGCGTCATGCAAGGTGACCTCACGAAAATACCGAGGCTATAACTCGGCAGCCGTAACTCTAATGAAGCTGAAACTTGCACAGCGCGTTTTGGCGCCCCAGAATACCTTATAACAAACTTAAATCAAAATATAAGATGAAGGGCGTTAATTTTTGGGTTTCGCTTGTCGATCTGTTCTGGAATGCCCCAGGAGAGACGGACCACCCAAGCCGTCCTCAATTATTGGTCGAACGACCGAGATATTAAACAAATACATCCGCGGGGATCTCGCTGGTTCCCCGGGACGTCTCCCCAGTGTGGCCAAGACCAGAAAGTTTTGATGTCGTTGAACTATATCGGACTAGTTACCGGGATCGAAATGGTAAGCTCATCTTGGTTCCACAATCCACAGGTTAAATAATAGCCTTGGTAGATATGTGTACGTGTAGTCCGATACAATGGTTTCAATATCTGATCTGACTGCCTAAATATGAGTGTTCCACTCGTGTACGTTTTTTTGGAAGGGAAATATGTTTGCTCCATTCGATGCAGGGGGCACTTTGCCCCCTCTGCCTCCCTCCCCTCCCTCCACTTCCGCCGCCACTGAGTCAGGGGACGGTCAGGGTCCCATCATCTACATGCTGCTTGGTTTTGTTTTCGCACTTAAGATGCAATAATTACAAATGCGATACCAATCTGGTACAAGACCTTTTTCGGCACATTTCAATAGTGTCCTGTCAGTTTCCAGCACACCTCAGCAGTGTCCTGTCAGTTCCCAGCACACCTCAGCAGTGTCCTGTCAGTTCCCAGCACCACCTCAGAAAAATGCAGTGTCCTGTCAGTCCCCCCCCCCCCAGCACAACCCTCAGCAGTGTCCTGTCAGTTCCGCACACATCAGCAGTGTCCTTGTCAGTTCCCAGCACACCTCAAGCAGTGTCCTGTCAGTTCCGCAGCCACACTCAATAGTGTCCTGTAGTTCCCAGCACACCTCAGCAGTGTCCTGTCCAGTTCCCAGGCACACCCTTCAGCGTGTCCTGTCAGTTCCACAGCACATACCATCAGCAGTGCCTGTCAGTTCCCAGCACACCTCAGCAGTGTCCTGTCAGTTCCCAGCACACCTCAGCAGTGTCCTGTCAGTCCCAGCACACCTCAGCAGTGTCCTGTCAGTTCCCAACACACCTCAGCTTTATCCTGTCACTTCCGAGCACACCTCAGCAGTGTCCTGTCAGTTCCCAGCACATCTCAGCAGTGTCCTGTCAGTTCCCAGCACACCTCAGCAGTAATCACCTGTCAGTTCCCAGCAACCTCAAGCAGTTATCTGTCAGTGTCCACAACACAACTCAGCTTTATCGCTGTCACTCCGAGCAGCACCTCAGCAGTGTCCTGTCAGTTCCAGCACATCTCAGCAGTGGTCCTGTCAGTTCCCAGCACACCTAGCAGTGCCTGTTTTCCAGCACACCTCAGTAATGTCATGTCAGTTCCCAACACACCTCAGTAGTGTCCTGTCAGTTCCCAGCACCTTCAGCAGGTGTCCTGTCAGTCCCAGCACACCTCAGCAGTGTCCTGTCAGTTCCCAGCACACATCAGCAGTGTCCTGTCAGTTACCAGCACACCTCAGCAGTGTCCTGTCAGTTCCCAGCACACCTCAATAGTGTCCTGTCAGTTCCCCAGCACACCTCAGCAGTGTCCTGTCAGTTTCCAGCACACCTAGCAGTGTCCTGCTCAGTTCCGCAGCACACCTCAGCCAGTGTTCCTGTCAGGTCCAGCGACACCTCAGCAGTTGTCCTGTCCAGTTCGCAAGCACACACTCAGCAGTGTTCCTGTTCCCGTATCCCAGCACAACGGTCATACGTCGCTCATGTCAGTTCACAGCACACCTCAGTAAGTGGGTCCTGTCAGTTTCCCACAACCTTCATGTCAGTGTTCTGCTCAGTTTTCCGCAGCACACCTCAGCAGTATCCTGTCACGCTTCCGGCAACCTCAGTATTGTCTGTTCGTTCCCACGGGAGCAAAGGATTCTTCACCGTCAGCAGTGTCGCTGTCAGTTTCGAGCACCCGCCAGCCGAGAGTGTCCTGTCAGTTCCAAGCACACAATCCTTTCAGCCAGTATCGCTGTCAAGTTCCCACCAAACACGCTCAGCAGTTAGTCCCTGCTGTCAGTTCCCAGCGTCATCTCAGCAAAGTGTCCCCCCTGTTCAGTTTCCCCAGCAGCGAACACCTCAGCAGGTGTCCTGCTCCAGTTCCGAGCACACCTCGAGCTAGTGTCCGTGTCAGTTCGGAGACACCTCAGCAGTGGTCCTGGTCCGTTCCTAGCACACCTTGAGCAGTCCTGGGTCAGTTCCGCAGCACACCGTCAGCAGTGTCCCTGTCAGGTATTTCCCAGACACCTCAGCAGTATCCACTGATTCGTCCAGTTCCCGGCACACCTCAGTTAAAGGAGTGCTGGAAGATACAGTTCCCCACAGACCTCAAGCAAGTGTCCTGGTCAGTTCCAAGCCACATCAGCAGTGCCTGATCCAGTTCCCTAGCAACGACATCAAGGCAGTGTCCTGTCAGTTTTCCCAGCACAGCCTCAGCAGTGTCCTGGTCAGTTTCCCAGCAATCTCAGAAAGTGCCTGTCAGTGTCCAGCACACCTCAATGCAGTATGCCTGTCAGTTCAACAGCATACCTCAGTAAGTGTTCATGTCAGTTCCCCCCAACACAATACTCAGCAGTATCTGTCAGTCCCTACAGCATACTCAGAGTATTGTCCTGTCGTCCCGAGCGCATCTCGGGAGGCATGGTCGTGTTCCGGCAGCGCTCTCAGTACACCTAACAATCCTCCCAAGTAAGTTTCGAGCTGTCGAGCAAGCTGAGGCATTTTTCCTGTCTCTCGGAGGCCGGAGCCGACCACCACTGTGAGTGGGCAGTCAGCAGAGCTGCAACTTGGCCAGACAGAGCCGGAATCCAGGAAGTGGCGCCCACTACGCCAAGGTCATTGCCACGCGTCTGTCTACAGACATTGGCCGCTCGCCTGGTGGCTAGACAGACCACTGTTTTGGTGCGGACGGCTGCTCCCACGGGTGAGTCATGCCCACCTTTTGGTCACGTGATCACCAGACTGCGCCGCTGTCTGTCATTGGTACGGTCACGTGGTGGTCAGGCTGTACCGCTGCTACTGTCATGGCTAGGTGGATTGGGTGAAAAGGTTGCGCCACTACCAAGTTCACGGTCTGGTGACGTGTCAACTGCTTAGTGCTAAGGGTGCTTCAAGTTGTTGGGTGACGGCCACAAGGTGATGTTCCTGTGTGGGTCGTACGTCGAAGGGAAGTAGAGCCAATAGTGCAATCACCTATGAAATGTTACTGCACATTGAGCCTGAATCTGGTGGATTGTTTGGGAAACACTCATCGTATTTGGGATACCTATTACCTACTGTGGAGTGGAACTATTGCTTTGTCAAGTAAAAGTGATCTGAGATGTAAGGCGAGCAAGTGCATATCTCGAGAACTTAAAGCGGATCCAAGGGCTCAGTGAATCCGTGATCGAGTTCCTATGTATTTAATCTCAGGTTTTAGAATCCGCAGACCGCATACGTGTTTTGTATCATGACAGTTATATAACTGCGTTTCTGGTTATATATTACATGGACTAGGAAAATGACTTAAAGCGAACACGCTCCCTAAAATGTTAGAACAGTTTGACCATGACCAAATTCATCGTATTCGGAAATTAAACCAATACAAAGAATGCTGAAATCTGACACTGATAGGTTAACTTCTATCTTCTGTCTAAAAATGTCTAACGCAACTGCTTAAAGTTCACTCATATTTTACGCTTTAGCCCATTACTTTTCGAAGAGCTCCTTCTAAATATAGGAATGAGCTTAAATGGTCCGATGTCTCAAAATGTGGACCGATTAGACGAGAGGATTGCATAGAACAGATGACGTCATTGATAACTGGCTCACGACAGACGTTAGTCTCCCAGTGGCAGATGGTAAGCTGCCAATGACAGGGGACCGGAACGGCAGCAGCAGACCGCTCTGTCAGCTTACTGCTTTTTTGTTCTCTATCCTGTGAAGTCTGGCGGAAATGAAACTTTGTCTTCGGACAATTAATTGATTGAGTAAATGGTATATAACAAAAAGATGCTACAAAATGCTGCACTGTGCGAGTATTTTATGTCTATAGATTCAGCTTATGCCGATTCAGTATGCAAATATTGAAGTTGATATTGCGTTACATATAGGTATACCTAGTAGGTATGTTGCGAAGTGAAGATTTTGCCTCAAAGTGAATATCACTTTTATAATTAGTGGAACCGATATGGTTCTAGGTTCTGGATCCATTTTAGCATTTTAACGCGTGTTCAAAGTCCTATGACCTCTTGAGATAGCATGATCATTTATCATAGCAGTGTTTTAAGTATTTTTCCCAGTATCGTGCTATCGCTACGTTTTTTTGCGGAATATAGTAAATCCTGAATCAAATGCAAAATATTGCTCTTATGCAGGGGTGGAACTTTATATCTCTTAGGGGGGAGAGCCCCTCGAATGATTTCAAATTTTGACATTAGGCCTATGGCGTTGCATAGTAAGAATGTAGCTATAATCTATCAAACTAACACTAGGGCCCCCCGACCGATTTCATTAAGTTCTACCACTGCTCTTATGCTTACGCCTAGTCATTTCAGGAGCGTTATGAACAGTGGGTGAGGATGTAGTGAAACTTTGATATTATTTTGAGAGGTCCAGTGTCCAATGTAAAATTTATTTGCGAACTTTAACTTTTTTCGTCTTGCTGTTCTTTTTGCCTAATCACTTTTTTAATAAAAAAATACAGATTCAACCCTCGCTCGGGTAGTGGGTGGATTCTACCATTCCCTTGGTTTTTCTGGAATAACTCACGTAGTTATCTATCGATCGTGATGACATTTCTGTACCCTACTTTTGAAAAATTTGACTCGTAATTAAAATTTTCTATCTTCCAACTTGGCCATTGATCTATGACCTGCTTCTCAAGGTTATGTCAGGCGCAACTGGTGTCCCGTAGGGTCGTCGATCGATCCTTGTTACATGTATTGTACACTGCAGTTTCAGAGTTTTGTTGTTCAGGAGCATACGCACACTGCAAGTTCACAGGTGTTTCCAGGTGACAGTTGTGGCTTCCGCTGAGATTGTTACCTCGACTGACCTCTTCAGAGGTTAACCGAGGTTACTGACATTCGATGATCTAAGATGACTTCTTTTGGCTTCTGGCTGGTTTACATTTTGTATTTTTGTATTTACTTTTTACAATTTTGACGCTGATTTCAAATCTGGGATCCATTTTATATAATTATATGCTCCACTGGGGTCATGCACTTCCACAGGTCAACCGAGGTCACTTACCTCGGATGACCTGAAATGACCTTTTTGAAATTGCCGATTTTTAGGACATTTTGTGATGTTGATTTCAAATTTGGCACCCATTAAGCTTACTAAGATGTTTCTCCACGATTATTTCAGCTCGATCAGTATTCAATTGTTACACATTTACGATTTGATGACATTTGGGTCATTGACATGATCCCAGAGGTCACCTATTAACCCAGGCCTTCCTCTTGCCACAAGCATCATGCTCGTTTTGTAATAGAAGCTCTAGCTTAATTAGGGGCGAAACGCCAGGGGGTCGTATCCCGCCTCTACCCGAACACGCAGTGAGGGTTAGAGAACACTTGAGAACATTGAGGGTTACAGAGTACCCGGGTGAGGGTTAGAGAAACTCGGACTAAAAATGTGTAGCCATGGCCTCCGTGGCCAGTGAGCACATCTGTTCCTATGTCTGTGATCACCTCATTTTCATCGTTTATTCATGTCGAGAGAACAGTGACTCGTCTGGATTGGTAAGTATCCTTTCAAAGTCGAGTACATAAGTATCTTTCCCTGGTTCTGGGGTGCCCTGGTTTTCCCCATGAGTCACTAGGTCTCAACTCAGTAGGTGGACGCAGCTTCCCATTACAATTGGCATCGCTGCCACTTTGGGAGAGACCGTGCGGTGAGTCATGGTGGCGTCCTCCTGAGCCCTGCAGGTGCCTCCCGGGCCCTGAAGCTGTCCCGTGAGCTGAGAGAGACGCCTCTCAGACCGGATGGATGAAGGCGGCGCCTGGTCACCGAGTTCCTCACCCTCAGGCGCGGACTGAGCGCTCAGGTGCCCTCAAGGAGCAGGCATTCAGGGGAGTATCACAAAGTTCAGGGCGCTTTTCCGGGCTTTGGGGGTGCAGTAATGCACTTTCGAACGATTTCCAAGTGTGCAGTGTGCTGCTATTTGACTTTCTGCTATTACTGTCACTTACAACTGACTGCAATACTTTACACCAAGTCGTGTGCTGTGCGACACTGCCGACTTCTCATCGGCGTCGGCCGAGTCTCTCTAGACTCCAGACTCCAGAGACTCCTTGTCGGCGTCAGCCGAGTCTCTCTAGACTCCAGACTCCAGAGACTCCTTGTCGGCGTCGGCCGAGTCTCTCTAGACTCCAGACCAGAGACTATCATGGGTGCCCAAACCCCATGCCCAACCCAGCCGAAACCCATGAACATCAAGCCCAGACCCCGACCTAGAGCCCATTCAAATTCATAATATTGATACATCTGCCATATGGGGCCCTTGCAGAATGAAGCGCCGGATAATTTTTTCAGCACAGAACTATTAGGCTCGCTCAACACTGTAAATTGCAGACAGGTACTAAGGAGATTAGTCTTCTAAGTGCTATTAGGTGACGCTCCATCGATAAAAACGAAATAGATTTACTGTTAGGTATATAAAAATTCTCGTTTGGTCAGTAAAAGATACAATATAGAGACTTATGTAAGCCGAGCAATTTATGTCCTGCCAAAAAGTTGTAATATCCCATTGCCCGCACCAGCTACGCGCATGAACATAGTATCAAAAATAGCATAACCAAACGACCCAAGACACTTGGATAAAGACCATTAGAATGGGGCACCCATGGGTGCCACCAGCTGACATGAATAAGATCCCTGCTCCGAACTCCAGAGACACTCCTTTGTCGGCGTTCGGCCCGAAGTATACTCTCTAGATATGCACTAAGGCTACGGCGTAGCCAAGGACGGCTCAGCCCGTCATTTGTTCATACCGTATTCTTTAGCCAGTGTGGCGCACCCGCAACAGTCACGATCATGCATATAATGCTGAAAAATCACTATTAATACGCGAAGTGGAGTACGTGCGACGGGAATTCGGCCTAGAAGGATTCGATCATGGGTGTGCAATCCGAGTAAAAATGCTGAGAAGAACTGCTAAGGTGCAGATGAGTCCCTCGTAAGGCAGCCAGAATTCTTGATCAGCGGGGACGTCAGCTTGGTAACCATATAGTACTGCACTTCGTACTCACAGTCAAAATGGTTGTTGACCGAGGGGGGGGGGGGGCAGATTGTCAGCAGAATCGCATTTTATCTAGTGTAAATCTGTCTGCTCAGGTTGGGGGTATGGCCCCCGTGCCCCCCAGGCCTTTAGTTACGTCTTTGATAATCCTTTACACACATAGGTACGGATATATTTTAAGTGTGATGACAAACATAAGCGTGAAACTGAAATAAAATAGTAGAATAATACATCAGTAAAGCTGAATAAAAAAATGCTCAAATTAAATGCGCCATCATCGAAAATCCACACCTGTGATGTTCATTCTTGAAAACGATTGGAGACCAAACAGGAACGGAGCAAAGGGATCCACTGGCGCCACAGCTTTACGAAATATAACTAAGTCGATCGAACATTAACACATTTCCTGATGGAAATTTTAACCCAGGCTCTGCCGGTGTTCGGCGACAGCTTAGTCGTACCAGGGGAGGCA
>VOPJ01007309.1:0-44320 GCA_014673585.1 Semibalanus balanoides
AAATTTTGAGAAATCCAGACATTTTTGGTTTTACAAAGTTTTCAAAAAATAATCCGTATTTTAAAAAATATATATTATCGAGAGGAGCCCAATGAATCTGTATTGCAAGTTTTGAAGTCGTTATCTTTAAAAATGACTGACTTACAACCTTTCAAAGACAAAATTCGACCACCTCTACAGCATAACCATGCACACAATTTGCATTCCCGTTTTTTTGCTTTTTACTTCTATTAATATGGAGCAAACAATGTTCTTAAGTCATTATTCGCGTTCTAGTCGAAAAACGAACACACCAACATGTGTTCAAGGGCGGATCCAGTGGGGGCAAAGGGGCCATGGCCCCCCCCCCAAACACCAAAATCGGCGCAAAATTTTGACACATTTCTGAGTTTGTCGTAAAACTAAGCAACTTTTACTAGAGAAAGTTTTGTTTTAAAAGTTATTGATGCATAAGCAAGCGAAATTCCGATGAGTTTCAGAATTATGCGATAATTTTTGGGATTTGCCCCCCCCCCAAACTGTCAAAATAACACTTTCTGGATCCGCCAGTGCATGTGTTAAAACTCCTAATGACCGTAATCTGCAGTCTGACCTCGGATGACCTTGACCTGACCCAAGGCAAAAAACAGCTTTGAATGGTAATTAAAAGTGTCAGATACACGAAACATATTGAGTTATGAACTAATTATGCGTTAAATATCGCATCTTTGCGCGACAATTCCATCCACCGGACTTTGATGACACAGTCAAACATTTTCTCTCTGACGTGACCTGTGACGCCATCAGTGACCCTGAGGTTAGCAATATTAGGCTTCCCTCGTCAAATTTAAAAGGGCTATCGAATGCCGTTTGATTTTTAAGATTGGTCCATTTGTTTCGGATATCAGAGGGAGGGCTTAAATAGCCCCCCCCCAGTAAGTCGCGTTATAGAATATACCTCAGTAAGTCACGGGTTAAAGGAAATAGTTCACCTTTAACATGGGTTTTAAACTGAGATAGCAGTTTTGTAGCCCGTGTTGAAAAAACCCTAATTGCAAATTATCTGGGCTGAAAGGCTCTCCAGCCAGGGACGTAGCCAAGGGCCACGGGGGCCATGCCCCCCCCCCTAGCGAAATAATTCACACTAGATGAATGAGATTCTCTGAAAACCGACCCTACCCTCCCCCCCCCCGGTCACACAGTATTATGCTGAGGAGCAAAATGTGATTCCATTACTAGATGAATGGGATTCTGTAAAGAATCTCGACCCTACCCCCCCCCCGGTCAGCAAGAAATCATATGCTGAGGAGCAAAATGTGATTTTTTTTTCCGACGTGCCCTCCCCCTGAGCAAAATCCTGGCTCGTTGCCTGTCTCCAGCCGAAAATATTTGACTTTTGCGAAATGTGGGCCTCACACACCTGGGCAAAGGCTATTACAGTTAATCTTACCACTACTTTCGAATATCTGATCGGCTGAGCCACGTTTGACGTTGCGGAGAGTACGCATATAGTTTTGATGAAATTAATAATATACGTCCTTCTGTCCTGAATCAGCGCGTTGCAGGTATTTTTGACATGAAAAGCTGTATTCCAAAATATAGTCGAATCGTATTTGAAAACAACAATCTAAGGTGAAGTATTTCCTTTAAAGAGCATTCGGTAACGCCCGAAAGCTCTGATTTTAGCATTTGTCTTGTGGAGTAAGTCCTCTTTGTATTTAATATATATATATATATATATATATATATATATATATTTATATATATATATATATATATATATACACCACTCCACATGTCCGTCTGCGAATCCCAGGTGAGTCCTTGGAACAGGTCGGAAGGGCGTTGGACAGGTCGGAGGGGCCCCTTGGCGATCTGAAGGACCCCTGGGCTTTTCAACAGTAAGAAATAGAATGCAGTTGTCCAGGGAATACATTTTTTTCGCGCCGCTCCGCGGCGAAATTTAAATAAGACTTATTTTATGCGACTAAAAATTGGTGCCGTCTCGGCGCATTTGTGCCTTTTTGCTACTTTCCTATATGATGGGGCAAAACAGTTCGCTTTACCACTTTTTTACCCACTTTAAGCGCACAATAACGTTTTTAGATATCCACGCCATACGCAATGTGAAGTTCGCATTGCGAAGCATTGATGAGAATGCATAATGCATATCCAGGGCATAAGACTCAAATTTTCGCGCGCGGCGGAATTCATTAAAAAGTTCCAGGTCTTGAGCCTATATTTGGGGGAAGTTGGTGTGGCCGATTCCAAATTGTTGCCGCTGATTCAAAAGTTGATGTCAGTTTGCTAACTCCAGCTCCTAAAAGTTGGTATGGCCCATACCATACTGTCATACTGCATTATCCAATATCCATCCTTGTAAAATGTCTTTTCATCTGGCCCTTTCAACGCTTGGGAAGGGGGCCCTTTCAACGCTCAGAAACGGGCCCTTTCAAAGCTGGGAGAAGGGGTCATTTCAACGCTTGGCAACGCTTCGAGGCGCCATCCCCTTGACGAAATCATGGCTACATGCCTGAGAGTCGGTTCTTTGAAAGCGAGAACGGCCGTCGTGAGATCAAAATTGGTCCTTTCATTAGGGCCAGACTAGGGCCTCTCAATGCCAAAGGGCCTCTGAAAGCGATAATGGGCCCTCGCAGGTCAGGTTAAAACCCATACAATATTAAACAGACTGGAGTACAAATTCCCTTTAAATCAGCGCAGGGTCCCTCGTACCGACCGAGGACTCTTTCAGACTAACCACTACCAGGGTCCCTCTTGCCAAGTAGCAACCCCCAAGGCCAGGGCTGCGACCGCCCCGGGGTAGAATAGTAACGAGTTGTGGGGCGCAGCATGTATTACTGTATTTTATGTTATGTTTCAGATACATCTATGGGCTGGAATAGGAACTGGAGAGTTATGCGGCGCAGCATGTATCAGGCGTTATGTTGGAGAGACATCTATGGGCGGGTATAGGAACTGTTTAGTTGTGCGGCGCAGCATGTATCAGGCGTTATGTTGGAGAGACATCTATGGGCGGGAATAGGAACTGTTTAGTTGTGCGGCGCAGCATGTATCAGGCGTTATGTTGGAGAGACATCTATGGGCGGAAATACGAACTGTTTAGTTGTGCGGCACAGCATGCATTAGGCGTTATGTTGGAGAGACATCTATGGGCTGGAATAGGAACTGCTGATTTGTGCGGCGCAGCATGTACTTACTAGGCGTTACTTTTAGAGGGCATCGACGGGCTTCAACGGGAATTATTGACCCGACCCGTACAATACTGCATCGTTGTAAGCTCTTGTGAGCTGGAATCAAATGCACGTCATGCGGCATGAGCTGGGCGTTGTCAGCTGAGCTGGTGACCGGTCAGTAAACGTTTCGCCTGAAATACCTTCAGAAGCGCCTCCTGAGTATTTTAATGGAACGACAGGGGCGGCGGAAGAGGGTGGCAGCTTCCCCCTACCACTCAGTAAGTAGGGGGAAAGCATATTATTTCCCCCATAAAATTTGAAGAGGGGCACTCCTATAAGTAACAAAACACCGAAGGTCCTCAGCTAGTCCTCAGCTCCTAAGACCGACAGAAGGCCCTCAGTTGGCCTGAGCGGGCCCTCGGAAGGCCTAAAACTTCAACATGGGCCTGTCCGACGTTTTTATGCGACCATGTAGAGTGTAGACGCCCTTCGAAATATTTGTTTCTAAATCCGAAGAGCTATCATTTCCCGTCAAAAAATGAGGGGCAAAAGATGGGGTTATTGCCTTTGGCCGAGTGGATCCCCTGGGTTCATTTGCTTCCTCATCCGAAAATACCTTCCGCCGCCACTTTGGAACGATGGTGTACTGGTAAACTCCCATCATTTGGCACGTTTGACGACTAGGCAGGTGTTAGGTCATTTAATTCCAAATAGGTAAAGCGTATTGCGTAACCTCTGCGTAGCGAGAACATGTTGAACAAATTGTTAGTGACACTCTTATTTTCGCTGGGAAACGTATTTATCCTGTTAAAGGGACACTGCCACCTTCCCAAAAGTTCTCAAATGTACGCCGCTTGTGGTGCTTAATATGAAGTAATTGCTGCCGAACACGATTATGACATTTGTTTCTCACAAACAGTGCTCAGTTTCATAAAAAAATGGGCTGATGACGTCATATAGAGAAATTTTGGGAAATAGAGAAAACCTGCACGCTGCCATATGTATGACTAGTGTATGGCTAATGTATGGCCAAAGGTAAAGCAAGTCGATATTAATTCAACATTTATGCGTTAAAGAGACGACGACATCGGCTTAGGGTCCTCGTTCAAATACACTGGGGACCCGATTTTGCAGATGTCAAAACCTAACTCAAATTTCTTTGTGATTTGACCTCGGTGATCGTTTTAACTTATACCATACATAATTTCAATGCTAAGCACGGAAAACGGTTATCTCAACTCAAATATAATGTTAAGGTGGCACTGGCAGTTTCCCTTTCACATTATTATAACACCAACTGTCTCGAGACCAGAAGTCGTAGAACACAGTACTGCTTTGCATGTCTCTGCTGACTGCTCCTGCAATGCCTGCCTACAAAATATGCTACATACCCGAGAATATCGAGAACAGCCTTCAATAGAAGAACTGTTCTCGATTCCGAGACGTCGAGTCTGACTCGAGAGATCTGAGTCGCCTATGAAAAAGTCGGTATGCTTCTGCAATTATTCTGCTTTACGTAATTTATTGAACTCAATAGCGTCGCAACAAATAGGTATCGCTGAGGATTTAACCCGACATTGACTGGGATCTGATTTGAACAGATGAACACCATTGACTGGGGAAGGGGAGGGGCGTTAAACGCCCCTGGCTATCTTCCGAACCAATGATCGCAGTGAGACGCGCAAGGCGGCATTCAAAAGCGCTCAATGAGACTAATCCAAAGCACGCTCGAAAATTTCAAATTGAGGTCACATGTTAGGTCACAGTTAGGTCAAAGGTCAAAATCGATGTATTTTAGCATATGGTCCAACTTTCCATCCAAGGCATTCGATTGCGACCATGTTCACCCAAAGTGCTCTTAAATGAATGATACACATTCCGTATGATCGAAAGTGAGATTATTGGCAAAGATCAAAGGTCAAGGTCAGGTCACAAAAGATCACTCCACACAAAATATCTATGAAAGTCATGCAACACATGTTTTATGGATAAATTTATTAGTAGAAAGCGATAGTTATACTGATTTTACCACCAGACTTGATTTACATGAAATAAATGTCAAGCTAAAGTCAAAGTTAGTTCACAAAATGTTAAAATTTGACATTGATAAATATAAATAGTCATGGTTCTGGATCAGGTTTGTCTCAGAAATACAGTGCTCTTATTTATTTGTGTATATCTCGTCAGTAAAAGCCAAAAAACGCAATTTCAAAATGTGACGTCATGAGTTACCAGCACTGTAAATGCGACTCCCACTCAGTCAAAAAATGAAATAATGTTGGAAAAATTTGGTATTGGTAGTGTGTGTCTTACACAATTGTCTCTGACATATTTCTTCCTCCCGATTTTATCTATAGGATTCTTGGTGAAAGTTTTTGATTTTGGTCATTTTTTTGGACATTTTAGGGGTCAAATCTCTAAATATTAGTCCCAGTAAATACCGAGCACAACCATTCGTTGCATGAGCCCCTCAATGGTATTTGCAGACTTGCTGTAATCTGTGTTTTGGATTGCATTTTTTCTTAGCGTTATTGCCTTTGTCAGCGGTCGGTTCAACTGAGCGCGGTTAGGCTGAGACATTTTTGTGTCAAAATCGTGTGCAGTGAGTGTGACGTCGCACTAAGCTCGCTGTATCTCAAAAGGTTATCGACAAAATTGCTTCATTTTCTCCAAAACGACGTGAAATTGATGTAGAAGGAGGTACACGAAGTTTCACGTTGATAGCGCTAATCGTGTTTTATTTATTACGAAATTCGTCAGGGGCGTTACCCCCCCCCCAGTCAATGCCGTAAAGCGATCGGAATCAATTCAAATATTAAATGCCATGAAGAAAAAACAAATGGTGAGACGAGGACTTTTAGATATAATCCCAGAAGCTGCCTGAATATCGAACTAGAATAAGAATAAGCACCAAAGACCATAAGTTTGTTAATAGTGCCTTATTCAGCTATATGTATGTACGTTTTTTTTTTTTTTGCAGGGAAGCAAGTTCAGTTGTTTCCTTTTCATTTGTGTTGAACTTATTCGGATAAATTAGAGATAAGATAGGATATTGTTCGGCTGAATGGTGTAGCTAACATTACCCTCGCTCGACTGTCTGAGAGCTACGGACTTCGATTCAACTGTCAATTTGTTAGCCTGTAGTCACTAGTCAATGAGACTTATACTTACGGGCATGGTAAAATTACGGTAGCAAGCTGGTCATCTTGCCTCTAACCTCCGATTTCGGGATCATCTGAGATCTAAACAGACCCCAGTAGATCATAGGGTCGACACATGGAAGAGTTATGGTCTGCATTGCGTGAATAGTGGTCCTGTATCCTGTATCCCGTTCGCTTATTCTCTTCCCGTATTCCGTATGTATCCTGTATCCTGTTCCCGTATGCCATCCCGGTTCATATATCTCGTTCCCGTATCCCGTTCTCGTATTTCGTACTCGTGTCCGTGTCCCGTTTAACATTTCCGTGACCTGTTCCCTTGTCCCGCTCCCGTGTCCAGTTGTCATGTCCCGTGTCCGGTATCCCGTAGCCTGCATCATGTAGCTTTAGCCTACATCTCATTCAGATTCAGATTCAGATTCAGATTTCCCGTATCCTGTTTCCTTATCCGCATAATGTGTCCTGCACACCCATCAGGCGCGGATCCAGGATTTCGGTCAAGGGGGGGGGGCGCAATACAAAAAGTTGCGCTCTCCGGCGCGTCCTACGGGGCCGCGCCATAGGAGAAGTCCCGGCTTCCAGGGGGCCGTGTTGCACGGGGCGTTTCCGACCACTGGCCATAGCCGCGGCACGGGACGATCAGCCCTGTATTAAGGCTCAGCTCTGGCCGGTGGGCGCCCAAGCCCCCCTGGATCCTGCGCTGGCTGCCCATTACCTCCCTGGCACTGTACGATCCTGTATCCCGGTCTGTAAAAATAATATATCTTCGTTTGGCAGCTTGGTCTGGTGTGACCGGTCTGTCTCCCTGTTTTTGCATATATGTTATATACGTATGACCGGTTTGCATTATCATATCTCTCCCAAATATTAAACAACTTGCTGATCGTCGGATGCTACACGTGCCTTGTTGATGCCGAGTGCATTTTTCGTGTCTCCGAAGCAGAGCATTTTGGGTGCAGCCTGTCGTAAAACATCAGACATTGATCACGTCTTAGCACTGCAATGAGGACACTCTTCAAACCAGTGCTGCTGACGGCATCATACATGCATATGTGTTGCTTGTGTGCATTGTGAAGGAGGTGATACAGGCGCGGTAGGTGCCGCAGCCGTCATTTCAGCCCGCTAAATTAATGACCTGTGCTTTTCCATAACTGATTATATCGCATGTCCGTGAAACGGTGCATTACGCTCGATGCCATTTTTAAATGTTTGGAACTTTGTTACGACCATATGGAGATACATTCCAGCTAAGCATGCTTTGAATGTTGTACTTGTTTTGTTCCCTTAACGTGCACACATGCATACAGTAGGTATGTACCCGACTTGCGAGAGAACCAAATATATTACACGCATACAGGTAGCGCTCTGAAGACAGCGAATGACTGGCGTGCGACATTTTAGACTATCAACGGAGTGTTGGCTGACGTCATCTACGCAACTGTCCCTACGCAACGTAGTAATTCATCTACGCAAAAAAGTAATTCGGCGCACATTCGCGACCGAGTGAAGACTTGGTCAGCAGTGCTTCGCGTTACTCTTCGTTTGTTTGTCTTCTTCATTTTAAATTCGCACCAAACATACAGGAAGATACTGCATTCGATAGATAATGCAGACAAGATTCAGCTAAATGCTTATTGTGGACTTGTGTGCAGCGATTAGTGAAAAACTTATTACTGAAGAGTTTGTATATTGAACACTTGCGAATACACCTATCATCATTGATGTTTTTAAGTATGTTTTATGTTTTATTTAGAGTTGGTAGTTTGTAGAGCACGAGGCCGATTGATAGCCGCGAGCCCGGACTGCGACTCTCCACTCAGATCGACCTGTCGGCGAGAATAGCCACGTTGTTTGTTGATGCTCAATGCACAATGCACATTGCACAATGCACATGGATGTCATACAACTAAAAATATAATAGTACCAGTAAAACGTCCTTATTGGGTCGGGAACCGAGCGGGCGATTCTCAAGCATTGTTTCCTTATGTGCAAAGAAGACAGCTCAAGTACAGATTTCTGTTTTCACCAAGTAAATAGGAACATGCCAGGGTATAAAGGTAATTATAGTCCTATAGGCTGTGAAGCGGCCCCCTACACAAAATCACCCTAGAACGAATTGTATGTTATATCTGTTTCATTCTGATCGAGCGTTTTTAGAAATATTGCAACTGCGAGAGCGAACGAGCCCGAGGTGCACTCCAAGGTAATATTTTCGAAAACGCCAGACAGCTCAACAAGCATTAATCTTACAGCTAGTGACAGCAGAGTCCTAAGTACATCGCGCGTTCTTTACATCCTTTAGATGTCGCCCCCGCTGCTGGTGTTAGCCAGTGCTATCGCTCGGTAGAAAATACTCCATCACTGCCTCCGTGACGTAATGAGCTTTTTACAATGTCTGTGCATATGGTAATAACTCTAGGTTCACCCCACGATTGTCGTTCCTTTCGCCGGCAGCAGGCAGTCACGAGACCGAGCCCGGGCCAGCCAACCGCGAGGCGAGCGGGCCGTGACCCCAACCACCACCATATAAGGGCAGACAGGTTTGTGCTCCTAAACCCGACTATGCAGAATTTCGAAAAATAACACGACGCCTTTATGTCATGAACATTTTGTGTGGATATTTTCAGCCACATCGACTGAGTAGTTGCGAAGAAATAAGCCTTTGAAAACCATGGCCCTACGGTCGGGCCGCTCATACGTAAATTGTTTCCCCTAGTTCACAAAAGACCTCGTTCCACTCACGTATTTGTCAGATATTACTAAATAAAAGTAAAGGGCATTTCCTCCTTTATTTCACACGATTGTATGTACAAAGCAATGATACACTGTGCGTACTTATCATAATGTCGGGATTATAACGCGGCGCATCACGCTAAATCCTCTCGCTCGGCCAGAAGGCCAGTCGCCAACGCAGACATGGAGCCGTCCTATATGTTAGTCTCTGGACGATCGCTGGTGTTGATTGCACCGCCGATTTCTCAGCAGCTCATACCTATCATCGGCCATCCGGTCACCTGCCGTGCCTTCAGAGACACCACTCGTCACAGAGATAGTCTTCGACGCCCCAAACTGAGAGCGGCACCCAGAGTTCGGCCCCGTGGTGTAGCCAATGAAACGTGCTGGCATGAGCTTTTCACTACCTCAACTCACCACCCCACTGACGTCATGCACAGTCCCAGTTTATCTCAGCTGGGCACACACATGTGGCCATTATCTTACGTGCCGGCGGCTCTGCCTTTACCCTCCCCTCTCACACACACACGGCCGTCACTGCCGATTTCGGTGCTCCCCCCCTCCCCATCCCCCCACCGCTTCACTTTGGTCCGTGCTGCTGGCCTGCTAGGTCTCCACCAGAGAGATGCTCATCAGTTTTGCCGACTTGTGGTGGCCCAGGCGCGTCTCGTCAAAATAGGGGCTGCTAGTGAGTGTCTTGCTTTCCAGGTAGGGCAGTTCACGCAGCACCTCGAAGCCCTGCGTGATGAGGATCTTCTGGGCGGCGCGGTGCGTCACGCCGGCCACGACGGCCTCGCAGCCCTCCTTGCGCGCCAGGTCGAACGTGCTTGTGTCGACCAGCTCCTTGGCGATGCCCTGGTGGTGGTAGTCCGGGTGGACGGCCGTCATGCACCGGTGCAGCACGCGCTTGGCGTTGAAGTGCGCGAACACGTCCACGCCTTGCTGCCAACACAGGAGACGGGACGGGCGTCACTGACAGGTCACATGGGAGGGCCGCTGAGTGCTAGTCGGGTCCCGTTCCCGCAGGGTGCGTTCTGTTTTCCGTTTCAGTCGGCGAGGGACCTAACGGGCGGGTAGAACAGCGTGCAATGGGAGACCGACGGTGACGACGCGGGACCTAACAGCGTGTGATGGGAGACAGCGACACGTGCAATTAATGCGGATCCGCTATCAGCTCGCCTGATAGCGTCACAAAACGCCAAGTGACGTAAACACGATTTATGTTTAAGTTCTGTCGCGTTCATATAACGCTTTGTTACGGCTACAGTATCACCTGATAATATCCATTCCATACCTGTACAGATTCAGAATGCTCATACAAAATGACCTTTTCGCTGACATAATAATGAGAACTTATAAACGAGGAATGGCTACGAGCACAGTGATGAACGCTTTTTCATAACGGATGCGCGTTTCGCAATGTTGCAGCGCTCTGCTTGTGCAGCGCCCAACACCGATGGTCGTTTGTAGTGTCTCTTCCGCCCCTCACGAGCACCAGACATTGATTTACGTCGTGTACGATCTGCTGGTCAGCGCAGTGCGCACCGGCCGGCCCTCCTCGACCCCTGCACTGACCGCTGCGGCGGTGAGCGGCGCGAGCCGATGTTTGTGTATGTGGCGGCCGGAGGGGCCACAGGCCTGCTGGCACGTGTCACACCCGGTACGGACCTGAGCGAGGCCCGCCTGTTGCCGCTTCTGTTCGGTTCACGTTAGGGACGGCCGGCACACAACGAACCAACCACCGGGCCGCAGTATCAAGGTGTGAACACAATATGGCATAGCTTGACGCTGCCGAGGTCACTGCTGGTCGGATCACTCGCTTCGGACGCCTGTGTCTTGTGTGGTGTGCTAGAATGAAGGTCGGACAGTGTTTATGCTGGCACTTGGCCTAGAAAACGTTGGCGCCGCATTTCACGAACCAGACTAAATTTCCAAACACAGCACTCTTGGACCGTAGCGGATTTTTTTATGTCGTACATCCGTATGTACTACGTTGTCCGTGTGCCTCGCTGATAGTATCCGCTTGCGTTTTCTGTTGGTAAATATTTTGAACTTAACGGAAAACGTAGTTCCTTCCCGATAAAAAAAGGAAGTATAGACGCCACAAGCCGAAATCGGTGGTAACATCCATGCTTCTCCAATTGGACAGGATTGATATCCTGTCATCATCCGCCATCATCGTACTACCGGTACCTAACTCCTCAGATCAACAATCACCCCGGGCTCCTCGCAGAAGATCAACACTAACCCTGAGCTCAGAAAATCGGCACTAACCCTGAGCTCCTCAGAAGATCGACACTCACTCCGAGCTTCTCAGAAGATCAACACTCACCCCGAGCTCCTCAGAAGATTAGCACTCACCCGAACTCCTCAGAAGATCAACACTCACCCCGAGCTCCTCAGAAGATCGACACTCACCCCGAGCTCCTCGGTGAATCCGAACACGAGCCGGGCGTACTCGGTGTTGGCGTGCCGAGACCAGCTCCAGGTGTCGCGGTCCTCGGGCGTGATGACGTTGTTCAGCGTGGCGCCCACTAGCTTGTCCTCGTCGGCGTCCACGGCTAGCAGCATGACGTCATGAGTCCAGCCGGAGATACAGGGCCGCAGCCAGTTGTGTACCTCCTCCCGGGAGGAGCCCGGTGCGCTGGACACACTCATCGCCTGACAAAGCACGCAGTCGCATACTGATCACAGCCGGATACACAGGGCCGTAGCCAGTCTAGGAGGGGCGCTGAACAGTCATCAACACAGGCACAGGAGAAGACAGAGGGCCGTCTCGCGGCTCTGGATATACGCAATGAGTCCCTGATGTCCCTGATGATACCGTATGCAGGGTGACGTGCAGAGTATGTTCAGAAAGGGGGTACCAGCGCTTTCCGGGGAGTACATACACATACAGACGTACCAACGGCTCCCGGGGTACATATATGACAGGGGGACGTTACCCCAAGCGGCTCCCGGGAAGTACAGACAAGGACCGTACCCAACGGCTCCGGAGGTACGAGTATAAGACAGGGATCGACCACGCGGGCTCCCGGGAGGTACAAGTACAGGCAGGGACGACCAGTCGGTCCCGGGAGTACAGAGTACACGACAGGGACGTACCAGGGCTCCCGGGAGGTACAGAGTACAGGCAGGGACGTACCAGCGGCTTCCCGGTAGTTACAGTTACAGACAGGGGACGTACCAGGCGGCTCCCGGTGGTACAGAGTTACCAGGCAGGGGACGTACAGCGGCTCCCCGGGAGGTACGAGTATAGACAGGGACGTCCAGCGGGCTCCCGGTTAGGTACTATAGTACAGGAGGACGTACCAGCGGGCTCCCGGGAGTACAGAGTACAGACAGGGACGTAACAGCGGCTCGTGAGGTCAGAGTACAGGCAGGGACCGTACCACGGCTCCGGGATACATAGTTATAGGTCGACGTACCAGCGGCTCCCGGGAGGTACAGAGTACAGACAGACTACCAGTGGGCTTCCGGCGACGTACAGAGTACCAGACGGACGTACCAGCGGCTCCCGGAGACAGGAGTAAGACGGGACGTTACCAGCGGCTCCGGGAGATACATCAGTATAGAACAGACGCATACCAGCGGCTCCCGGGAGTACAGGACAGGGACGTACCAGCGGCTCCCGGAGTACAGAGTCAGAAGGACGTACCACGGCTCCCGGGAGGTACAGAGTACAGACAGGGACGTACCAGCGGCTCCCGGGAGGTACATAGTATAGGTCAGGGACGTACCAGCGGCTCCCGGGAGGTACAGAGTACAGACAGGGACGTACCAGTGGCTTCCGGAGGACAGAGTACAGACAGGGGACCGTACCAGCGCTCCCGGGGATACAATAGTACCAGACAAGGGACGTACCAGCGGCTCCCGGGAGGTAACAGAGTACAGACAGGGACCGTACCAGCGGCTCCCGGTAGGTACAGAGTACAGACAGGACGTACCAGCGGCTCCCGGGTACATAGTATAGGTCAGGCGTACAGCGGCTCCCGGAGGTAACATAGTACAGACAGGGACTACCAAGCGGCTCCCGGAGGTACAGAGTTACAACGGACGTACAGCGGCTCCGGGGTACAGAGATACAACAGACGTACCAAGCGGCTCCGGGGGGTACAGAGTACAGACAAGGACGTAACCAGCGGCTCCCGGAGGTACATAGACAGACAGGATCTACCAGCGGCTCCGGACGGTACAGAGTACCAGGCAGGACGTACCAGTGGTTCCGGGAGTACCAGAGTAACAGGACAGGGACGTACCAGGGCTCCCGGGAGGTACGAGTACAGGACAGGAGCTAGCCACGGCTCCGGGAGGTACATGTATTAGACAGGACGTACCAGCGGCTCCGGGAGGTACAGAGTACAGACAGGACTACCCAGCGGCTCCCGGGAGGACAGAGTACAGACAAGGACGTCCAGCGGCTTCCGGGGAGATACATAGTACAGACAGGGACGTTACCAGCGGCTCCCGGGAGGTACATAGTACAGGCAGGGGACGTACCAGCGGCTTCCGGGGGTACAGAGTACAGGACAGGACGTACCAGCGCTCCGGAGGTTACAGAGTACAGGACAGGGACGTTACCAGCGGCTCCCGGGGGGAGTACGAGTGGTACGTAGGTACAGACAGGGCGAGCCCGTGGCGGCTCCGGAGATGGTATAGTACTATGACGATGGATGCTGGTGTACTCAGGCGGAGTTCCGGGGGAGAGGGTATACCAGTAGTACATAGCCAGGACTACCAGCGGCTCCGGAGGGTACTATATTGATAGTGTGCCAGTGGAGCACGCAGCGCGGCGCCCGTGAGGGTGTACAGGAGTTACAGACTGGAGATGAGCCGTACCATGCGGCTCTTCCCGGGAGGGATGACAGTAGGTTACTTAGGGGGCAGGGCCGTGGTGAACGACAGCGTGCGTGTCCGCGGGGAGGGTACATTATAATAGGTCACTGAGGGATACCAGCCGCTGCTCCGGGCAGGGCTAACAGAGAACACGGTGCAAGGAGGGCGTAACCGGCGGCCTCCGGCGGTGAGGGGGTAGCATGAGTATAGATCGAGGGAGGGGTCGTCACTGCAGGCGGCTCGCGGTGAGTTACAGAGTAAAAGGGACGACCATGGGGCTTGCCCGGAGTACAGATACAGACAGGAGTGAGGACAGGACGGCTCGCGGTGGAGTGTAAGGTACAGACAGGAGGACGCAGCGAGCTCCGGAGGTTTGGGGTACATAGTACAGACTGAGGGGAGCGTACCAGTCAGCGCCCGGAGGAATGGCAGCCTTTATCTGCAGTTGCGAGGTTAAGTCTCATTTCACTTAAAGACATATATTCATATAATTTGTTGCTTTTCAAGTGGATATTCACATGTGACGTGAGTTAGCATTATAGGAGGAAGTGTGTACGGGCTTGCTCGCAAGTACAGAAGCTCGGACACACACAGGTCGAGAGGTAATCTGATAGGTCAGTACGGTTCTATCCATATATACAACGAACTGCGCAGCATGATGTTTATAGACCCAGGGAGAATTAAATTATCTCCACAATCTTTGAAAGGAGTACCGTGGCGTTGCCAGGAGGAAATTCTTGATATGAGGATACAGAGTACAGTGAAACGGGACGGTTACCGCCGGGCTCCCCGGGATGGGAGTTCTCATTACTTACGTTGTGACAGCACCAGGTGTTGATACAAATGGCTTTCAACGGCGCGTATACTCTAGGGGTCTCCGGTGAGTCGAGTCAGCCGTGATAGGTGCGGAAAGGTTATCGCCGCGCAGAGTCCGGAGGAATGTCTCGACTCGCGGATGCCGGAGTCGGAGGTCGGAGTCGAGCTCACCATGCAGAGCATCCCTCGACTGGACTCGCGCAAGTCCCGTGGGTCGTAATGACAGGTTGTTTCAATTATGTACTCTACTACGATTGAAGGCTGCCAGAGACTCGGATACGTTTCCTAGCCAGACATAGGAACAGATCTTTTCCGGAAAGTTTCATCCTGCTATTACTGCATTATTTTCACGCTTGGCGTTACCCTTGGTGGTGTAACATCCCGTGTGATGTAGATCGTATCTCCCGATACAGTAGTTTGGAATAAGGGATAGATTCCTGTCATGGCTCATTCAGACAATGTGCGACCGTAACTCACATGATCTGGCCTCACAACCTTGGGGATAATGTTTTGGCTTTGCGCTTAGCAGATTTCGATCAGAACTTTATCTAGTAGAGTATGTAGTACGCGGCGGGCGAGGATTACCCAGGATCTTTCCAAAGACCGGCTGCTCTGAGGGGTGTCAAGTTCATGGCCTCGGTATGTCTCCCCGATAGGGCTATCGTTACCAGGCGGTCCCGGATGCGGGGGGGGAGGTACAGAGTACGACCTAGGGAGGCGTCATACCAGCGGCTCCGGGGATGGTACCGGAGTTAACAGGACGTTACCAGGCGCGTCCCGGGGAAGGTAACACTACCCGGAGCTAAAGACCAAGGGAATATCGTACACAGTGGCACTGCGTGCGTCCGGGATGTACATAGTTACAGACCAGGGATCTTAACCCAGCGCTTCCCGGGAGTCGGTGTTAGAGAGTACAGACGAGGCCATGCTGTACCAGCGGCTCCCGGACGCTGAGGTAGTCGCAATGAGTTTACGAACAGGCCCGTAGCAGCGGTGCCGCGGGAGTTGTGTAGGTGGTAAGCAGGTACGGCACTCAAACGCTTGCAACCGTAGACCCTCAATGCGCTTCCCGGGGGTGTACATAGGGGTGCTACTAGGCGGTCTGGTAGTCTGGCAGAGGGACTCCGTTAAACATGGTTCGGCGCTCCCGGGGATATATCCGCTAGCAATGAACGGAATTCTGAATGCGTCACTCATTTGCTGGAATGGCATCAGATCCGACAATTGTCGTCGACCGGGGCTCGTGCGGGATCCGTGCTGAGTATAGGGGCACGTACTCGTATGTTGGTCAGGGCGTGCATCCCGCGTGACGGTCCTGCCTGGGTGACTCGGACCACGCTGGCGCCGCGTGTCATATACCTCTCGATACTTCAGTATGGAACGGGGTAACCAGTGTCGTACTGGGCTGGGAGCACGCGGGCACAGGCGGATAGTAGGTACCAGTCAGTGGACACATCCTTCTTGTGGCTGTGGACACGCGGGCACAGGTCGGATAGTAGGTTACAGTCTATAGTGAGTAAACAGTCCTTCTGGCTGGACACGCGGGCACAGTGCGGGATAGTAGTACAGTCAGTGGTAAACTAGTCTGCATCTACTGGAGGTCGGGATCAACTGCTGCTATCGTCGGGACAGACGGCGGGTAGGTCAGGCTTGACACAGTTTTTAGTTGTAACAGTCTTCGGGCTGGACACGCGGGCACAGGCGCAGATAGTATGTACAGTCAGTGTTAGAGTCCTTTCTGGCGTGGAACAAGCCGCGGCAATGGCGGATGTAGGTACATTCAGTGGTAACAGTCACGTCTGGGCTGGGACACGCGGGACAGGCGGATCAGTATGGTACCAGTCGAGAGTGGTACTTAGTCCCTTCTGGGCTGGTGACACGCGGCCATGGGCGGATAGTTATGGGGAATTTACGACAGTGCGTGAGTTCTGGTGCTGCCGTGTGGTGACAGTGCCGTTGAGGCTGGTATATTACGTGGGACATATGTCGCATGTGTATGGTAGGTTACTGTCCTCATGTGTGTGGTACAGCCTTCTGCCCTGGGGGCCACGGCGGTGGCATCAGGCGGATTTTAGTGATGGTACGTCAGTGGTAAGAACACGGTTTCTTGGGCTGGACACGGGGCACAAGTGCGGACTAGTTAGGTACAGTAGTAAGTACTAGTCCTTCTGGGCTGGACACGGCGGGCAGTCAGAGCGGATATGTTATTGCTTTTTTGTAATTTACGTGGGTACTGTTCTGAGTTTTTGCATTTAGTGTGAATTTAATCATTGCAATCTTGGGTGTCTGTGGATCACGTCTTGTGGCACTAGTGGTTGGAGTAGTATTTACATTCGGAGTGGTAACAGTCCTTCTGGCTGGACATCGCGAATGCGGCCCGGATGATGAGAGTAACATTAGAGTAAGTAGGATCTTAATATGTGTGTCGGGCTGGGCGGAATCTCTCGAGCACTCGCTCGTTCTAATGGTTCGCGACGCCACTAGCGTATACTAGAAGCATCCAGCGGGTGGGAATAGGGTCCAGTGAGGAGATGTTGCGGTTGTCTCCCACCATATTGATATATGGTATTTGATAATTTGACATACTATATCCACTGTAGAAGGATGAAAGATCGTAACACTGTTTACTACACGTCATTGTTCTTCAAGACCGCATGTCGTAATGGCTTACAAGAGACCAATCCGTGAGGTGGAAGTTCGAATGTATGAAACTCTCTGGAATTATAGCTCGCCCCCCATGCTCCGTGGATCTAGCAGTCGCGCAGTCCGCCAGTGTGTCCGATGTGCTTGTTGTGGAAGAGCGAAACTGCGTGTTTTTAAATAGTTAAAGTTGAGCTTAATAAGACCGATGTTATTACGGTAGGGTTAGATGGGATGGTGGTCAGATGTGGTAAGGTTCAAGAGCGATCAGTGCTCTCGGGTGTAGGGTTGGTTAGGTCCGAGGTTGGTTAGGTGTAGGTTTGAGATGTAGGTTTAAGGCTCTGTAGGTTAGATTGGGTTAGGTTAGGTACATTTCAAAACACGCGTGTGAACTGACTGGCGACCTATTCTGAACAACAAGACCTTTACAAAATACATTTAAAGCACGAAGACGAAGATGATATCAATGATGGGTATGTATTTATCTAAAACATTGACTTTGAAATTGAAGAACGAGAACAAATGAACAGCAATCTGGAGTTCCAGGTTACCCACCGATTTGTACCGCCATTTTCATCATTATATACCTCTGAACAAACTGTAACCACAGACCTGAGTTCAATCAGCGGGCGGGCGTCCTGATGGGAGGGCAGCGGGTAGCTGACATCACATCGGCACGAGTGAAAATTTAGCAGCTGATTCGAGACATCCGACGCATTCGCATGTGTATGTATCGAGTGGCATGTCTGATTTGAGACATTCGACACATTTGATACATTCGTAAAAATCGTATTGTACGCAGCCGACTATAAATATGTCGAATGTAATTATCGATTCGATGTCTCAATCGGCCACAATATTGCAAATGTATCGAATGTGTCGAATCTCTCGAGCCAGCTGGAAAAAGCGTCGTTTCAGAGAATGTATTCAATGTGTGAAATATCTCTAGTCGGCTGCGAACAATACCATTTTGACTAATGTATCCAATGTGTCGAATGTCTCAAATCAGGCTTGTCACTACATATACATGCGAATGACTCGAATCGGCAGCTAACTTTTCACTCGTCACATCGGCGGGTTAGCATCACATCCCGAAGCCGTGCCATCTTGCGGAGACCAGCTGACCGGACTGACCTGTGCCGCCTCAGGAACAGTCGCTGGAACACCCCCGACTGGACCGACATGGTGACGGCTGCTGCTGCGGTGCGCCCTCCGCCGGTGGTCACCTGACCTGCTCAGAAACCTGCTGTCGACTCGTCACCCTGCTGAGAGAGCGGCCGTCACACTCTATCTGCCCGCTGCGCCGCCCGCCTGTGTCCGAGTCCGACCTCCTCCGCCGCCGTCAGGAGACTGTCCGCCGGCGTCGAGCCATCCCGTCTCCGGCCGCTGACACATAGTTTACGTTTGCCGTGCAGCAGTGACCCTGGCCAGTGCAGCGTCCAGCGCCGCCTGCTGCACAGCCGCAGAAGACGTTTGGATTCGATATATCCAGGCCAATGACCGTCCGGAGATGACATAAACATGTGTGGTGGGATGGCTTCGAGTGTTGACGCTCCAGCGAGGCTGAGCAGACCGTCAAATATGATGAAAGCACTGGATGATACATTCAGGCCACGCCCACATTACATGAGAACGTTTTGATTCGATCAGGACCGATGATTAGACATTGAAATACCGAAATGGCATCTAACGTTGTTTCGCTGGCACACACAAATATAAAACGCATTAGCTTGAGATCAGGTATCACCAGTCTAGGACCAAGGTCACATGCAGAGCTTTTGAGCGAAATCGAAGGGGTCGTGTCGTCGATTTTCACCATGAACTACCCACATAACACAGACACATGGTAACCACATGGTAATCATGACCCACATAACACACCTTTGTGGTAACCACATGGGTTTAAGATGGGCTACGTGGGCTCAGCATGGGCATGGGCTTGCACATGAGATTGGAATGGGTCCCATGTGGGGTGAGATGGGCACAAGTGAACATGGGGATGACGTGGGCATACCCATATGGGCCCCATGTGGGTTTTGAGGTGGGTGTAGAAGGGGGGTGGGCGGTGTTGCTAGATTCAGTTGGTTAAGCCTATGTAAACCTTTCCAAAACCACGTTGAGGAAAGGTTGGAGGCTCAGGCCCAATGGTAGGTGACCACTGTGGTAGGGTTACCATGTTTGCTGATGGTTTATGTGAGATGGGATAGCCACGTTTCCCACAGTGGTGCCATGCTCGTTAAGGAAGATGGTTTCCACAGGTGATTACGCATCTGACTGAGTCAGCCCGCATGCCTTTAGACCCTCGCTCAAAGGCCCACTCGAGTCTCATATGGTATGCTCCCACTCTGTCTCTCATGATTCACTTGTGCCCACCTCAGCACACATAGGACCCATGCCAATCCCATGTGCAAGCCCATGCCCATGCTGAGCCCACGTAGCCCACCTTAAGCCCATGTGGTAACCACATAGGTGTGTTTTGTGGGCAACTCTATTTGGCCTCTAGAAGCCTCACTTTGTGATAGAACAGCTGCTAACTTTACACACGTCCCGGTATCAGGGGCGAGGGCATAAATAGTTTCATTGGATTTAACGATGAAGTGGACAGAAAATTTGTTCTGCACTGTACATACTACATTGTACAACTGGCCTTCAAACCCTTCGTTCGTCTTTCACCCGCTACGGTCTGGCCTTACCACAACATTTCAAGACGATCCGAGGATGATCGGTCCGGAGCTTGGCTCGCGCGAAGGGGTTGAAGCAAGGTACGAGTCCCCCAGCGAGGGTCACAGGAGGTACTAGTCCATCAGAGAGGATCACAGGAGGTACGAGTCCCCAGCTCGAGGATCAATGTCTCGGGAAGAGAAGGAGAGGCACTGAGCCTTCTGAGGTGATTAGAGGAGCAGCACGCTTCTCGTGGCACAACAGTTCGTTCTCACTTCACTGGTACCAACTGACTGCACGCCCAAGGCTGACACTGCAGTTATGGTGCCGGCACAGCTCTGGCAGTTTACCGCCGGCAACAATGACTGGGCGGTACCATGACGTCCTGGCTGCATTTGACCGTCTCTTTGGCGCCCAGATTTTAGCGGCTTCTTGGCGCTCTGGCTGCATTTGAACGGCCCATTAGCGCCCTGGCTGTATTTGAACGGCCAATTGGCGCCCTGACTGTATTTAAACGGCTACTTGGCGCCCTCGATTCATTTGAGCGGCTCCTTGGCGCCCTGGCTGCATTTGAGCAGCCTATTGGTGCCCTGGCTGCATTTGAGCAGCCTATTGGTGCCCTGGCTACATCTGAGCGGCTATATGACGTCAAACAAAGCATCAGTTTTGTAGGTTAGCAATGTCAAAAGAGCCTATACAAACACTTTGTGTCAGAATGACACAAAGTCAACCGCATTATGCACAAGCAAAATGACTTATTGAAAGGTCAAGTATATGCTTGCGAAATTGGATGGATTTCCTTCAATATATACTGTCAAAGTAAACAAAGAAGAACTAATACAATCTTGCAGCTGTACTGTGTACTAACGGGACACACAATTGCGATGGTTGGACCTCTGTTTGATTGGCGTGGGTGACATGATGCGTTACGCGCATTGCGGCGCGACACGACGGCAGGCTGCCATGGAATGAGTCCAGTTGCAGCGGCATCTGTCAGATCGAACCTCTCTCACGTCTGTCACACGGTTTCTGTCTGGTTCAGGCGGGTGTGCGACCGTGGTGACGGCATTCTGACCTACATTTTCTGGCGTCAGTAACGCGCCACGCTCCCCCCCCTCCTCCGCCACTGAGCGCACTGGAATGTCTGATGAGGGATGGAGAGTTGGTGTCACCCCCAGTACCGCGGCGATGCGACGAGCGTTTGAGAAATGTCTGCTGCCGTCATATTAAAAAAAATAACACTACAAAACTGGAAAATGCGTTTTTGCAAAACGATCAACCTGCAAAATGTCCTCGGTTAGCCAGCATGATTAAATAATTATTTGCTGCAACCAAATAAGCGACGTTTGTAGTTGAACTCGAAACATGTGGTACTTAGTACATCGACTCGCTGATATTGTGCAGAACATCATAAAAACGCACACATCTGGTTGGCCACATATTCTAGCGGGCATGTGTAGATAAACTGATTGCTGGCCACTGACAATAGGCACTGCTTTCTATGCGTAAACAATTGTCCAGTGCTCGCTTCCAAATCAGGTTCGGGAACAGCGCCCCAGAGGACAAAGTCACTATCGAGAGACGGCATACACTAAGCAACCATATTCTGTTGTCTTTGTCGACAAATCACCAGATTTTCCTTTCCTCTCGCCTGGGTTGTCAACGATCTGGAGCTGTTGGAAATAAACACCCGTTCCACAGTCAACATTACACATATGTATTTGCACACACACACACACACACACACACACACACACGCACACTAGCATACGCCATTACCGCACGATAAACGACCCATAATCTCCGCTCTGACACGAGCAGAATCTCACGGCCAATACAGCCACTTAGAGGAAGTGCGGCAACACGCAGCGCACGGGCCGCTATCACGGACCACCGCCGCCATTAAACAGAGGCAAACGACCGCGACGTCATCACAACTGACTGGGGCGCCATCTACCTGCGCCACACCTGCCACGCGAACGTCACAGATAACACTATGTACCGGCAGAACGTCTGACTCGGTTATTGCAGTCGATGGCACTCGGCGGCCCCGCTCCTCACCAGCGAGGCGACAGCGGCCGCAGCTGCCGGGACCAGCCTCTATCACCCTTCTGACTAGCGGCTGCCGCACGGAGCCGCGCCCGGTCACCGTTTCCCCAGGTCTATCAGCAGCCGTGTGTACAGCTTCTCTAACACAATGTCTTTGACTTGATACTTGAGCGACGACAATCCGTCGGTGGAGAAGCGCTTCTTCCCACGGCGCAGCAGGTCGAACCTGAGGACGGGCCGAGACAAACACGTCAGAGGACAGCATAAGGACAGGCCGAATCAGACGCGTCAGAGGACAGCGTGGTAAGGGATGGCGAGACAGGTACGTCAGAGGACAGCGTGGTAAGGGAGGGCCCCGAGACAGGCACGTCAGAGGACAGCATAAGGACAGGCCGAATCAGACGCGTCAGAGGACAGCGTGGTAAGGAAGGGCCGAGACAGGCACGTCAGAGGACAGCGTGGTAAGGAAGGGCCGAGACAGACACGTCAGAGGACAGCGTGGTAAGGAATGGCCGAGACAGGCACGTCAGAGGACAGCGTGGTAAGGAAGGGCCGAGACAGGCACGTCAGAGGACAGCGTGGTAAGGGAGGACCCCGAGACAGGCACGTCAGAGGACAGCATGGTAAGGGAGGGCCTAGACAGGTACGTCAGAGGACAGCATAAGGACAGGCCGAATCAGACGCGTCAGAGGACAGCGTGGTAAGGGAGGTCCGAGATAGGTACGTCAGAGGACTTCACCGTACGCTGGCAAACTCAGCGTACAGTGAAGCGGCACAGAGGTTAGCACCGGACTGTCCGTGATGACACAAGTTGAAACCTAGACGCAGTCGCGAATAACTACTCCCCCTTTAACCCGCGCACTGCAGGGGGTTCGCGCCGAACACGAACGGGGGGTTAATTTCCGCCCCCCCCTCCGTGAAGATCTCGAAAACTCCCGCTAACGTAGCGACAAGCGAAAATACGGCATTAGAATTAGCTCTAGAAAGCTCTATCGTAAGTGATTTCAATGCTTATTCTGGATCAGGTCACCAATTGGAGGTCAACAGTGGTCAACCAAAGGTAGATTTTCCTGTTTTAGGATCTTTTCCCGGAAACCCCGATTATCTGGGAATTATGAAGCAGGAGCCAACGATTAAAGAAAGCAATAGATGGCTATTGAAATTTGCATCGCACCTATGCCCTCAAAAATTGAGCTCGAGGATGCATAGCTTCAGGCTCCAGAGGTCATGTAAGGTAAAAATGCTAATTTTTAGGCAAAAACCAGTTTTTCCGTGAATAGCATTTCACCAAACAAAGTCTAAGGGAAATGATTTTAACGCCATCGTGTTTGTCTCATTGACGCGGCTTTGAAACTTTATATGGTGACCTGGTAAGGTCAACTTCAAATTTGCCTCAGGTTAAAGGTCATTTGGGTGACCCAGGTAGGTCATGTTTTGTGGGCAACGCGTCCGACGAGACGACACGTGCGTGTCAACTGCTCGTCCTCTATATCCTTTCTATCAAAGACGTTTTTAGGCAATCATTTGCTAATGACTAGATGCACTCAGATGACCTTGTAGAGATCACTGGAGAAACAATTGCATCTTGAATCATCGCAGAAGCGCTAAAATAACATGATTCTGAAAGATTAGCCTGCTCACGCATATTTTCTGAAAAGGAAGCATTTGTTTATTTCCGTTCACTTAAAATCGGGAGGTAGGAAATTGAAAACTGACCTTTGGTCACGATAGGAAAATCCGAGATAAAAGAATGTGTAGGTACTGATTATTCCATATCGAAAGTCCTGCCAAGTTTCAAACCTTTTCGGGAAAAGACTGTGGCTTTGGGCACGAACACAAACATTTTTGAAGGTAAGGTCACTTGACATGGAGTTGTGACCTGACCTGAGATGACCTCAAGTCAAAACTTTTCCAAATTGTGGGTAATTGATGCCCAAACGAAATTTGGCGGCGCTGCGCGTCGCCGTTTTTCCGCTACTCCTGAAAAACCTGAGGGGGGAATCAACCCCCCCTGCAGTGCGCGGATTAAAAATCTAACATTGGAAGTCAAAGCCTTCCGAAATTAATTTCCACAGTAAGACTGGTGAGCTAAGCTAGAATTGCGACCTGAACATGGTCGTTATACTACACATTCGGCGCGCCTGTCCAAGAATGAACCGATAACGTGCCGAGACGCTGTTGTTGTTCATGAGGCAGTCTCACCGCAGGAGCAGGAGGCCGCAGGAGAGGTGGGCAGCTGTCCAGGAGCGGGTGGTGCGGTGTGGGAGCGCTCTCCAGCTGGAGTCAGGAGTCAGGAGAGGATGCTGCGGCCGGGCGGCGGCAGACAGACACGCACAGTTCACAGTCGGCACAGGAGTCTCCACAGGTGACTAGCTCACTTATTCCCAGAGTAAGTAAGCAGATAAGTACAAGATAATATCATCTTTTCCTCGCTCTTAATCACAGACGGCACGGGCTGGAGCCATTAGCCTCGTCTCCCGCGGGTCATTTATCGTCTCACTCCAGCCAGGCCAGTGGTAAGCCACCACCACGTATGTTTACAGCTTTTTAAGGAGGTCAATGGTACACTTAACAGGCATGTAGTACTCGGCTTCCGGCGCACAGTGGGCTTTGACAGTCGCTGAGCTGGGCAGGCGGGCCCGACAGTCCCCGTTATTAATACCACGCTGGACCTCAGTGGTGCTGGTGTTGGTAAGTAATACGGCGCTCAGGCCATGTGTCACGCCCGGCGGCTCTGTGTGCTGGTGGTGCTAGTGCTGGATTTGGTGGTGCTAGTGCTGGTGGTAAATATGTCATGACAGCGCTCAAATCACGGTCGTGTCCGGCGGCTCTGTCGGCTGGCGTTGGTGCTGGTTTTGGTGGCGTTGGTGCTGCTGGTGATTACATCACGGCAGTTATCAAGTCGAGTGTCGTGTCCAGCGGCGGGCATTGTCAGACGAATAGCTTAATAAATGGCAAACGAGGAGCTGAATCACACCTAACCTACCCTGAACAGCAGGGACTATGCGAGATACCGTAGCGCATATGGTCTTTTCAGGGATCAGCAGTGTCCTCTATGAGGTATTGCAAAAAGAAGAAACGTTGACACAAAGGGAGGCACGCTTAGTGTGCACTATGTTTACCATACAAACTTCCACAGCGTAGCTGAAAGCTTCTTCGTTAGGGCAGTGCCGTTAGGGCCTGCCCGGTGACCACGGTAATGTGTGGTGCTAGTCAACTCAACTCAAGGGTATTGAGGTATATAAGATGACTTTGCAGCCCTCTAGCCATATACAGGCAGTAAAATACCTAACTAAATAACACGTGAAGTGCTATCATTAAAGGAATATAATAAAAGCGATCAAAATATTCAATAGACACTTGCAGTAAAAAACATCGCAGATAATCACGATCTAGTTCCATCATCCTTTGGCCGGTCTCTGCTGTTACAATTGGAGACTGCCCGAAACAGAAAACTGCGTTCGGCGCGTTCCGTTCTAATTTTTGGCAGCTCTAACTGATCTCCACAGGTGCCACGAGTGCACCTCAGTTACATCCGAGTGACGCTGGACGAGATGAGCCAGCGCCGGCGGCGCGTCAGGCGAGATCAGTTTGCGAATCATGGCCACATCACGCTCCTCCAACATGCCATCGAATCTCTCCCATCTCAGAGCCTCCAGGGCAGGAGTGATATGCTCCCGTCGGGCTAGTCCAGTGATGATACATGCTCCAAAGTTGATGGCTCTCTGTATGCGAAGCTTTTGGGTGGCAGAGCATCCGCCCCACACACTGGAACAGCAATTAATGTGAGGGAACGACTGCCTGAATCAACAACTGTTTGGTCGCAAGCGGTATCTTGTATCTCAACTTGGATAGCCCGACGAGAACATGGGAACAGCGACTGGCCACCTGTGACACCTGTTTTTACCATGTCAGCGCTGAGTCGACGTATGCACATCCCAATATTGTGTGCGTATGAAGCGGACTTGATTTCACTGTTGCCGAATTTGATTGTCAGATTGGGGTCACACATTTTTAAATATAGTTTTGGGCCCAAAAGTGATCCTCGGACCACACCGTGTGTCACAGGCAGTGCCCGGCGTCGTTACCCTGGATTTTCTGGGTCCTGTTTTTCAGCGAATCATCAAACCAGTGACGATCCACGCCATCCCAATTTATCCAGCAATCATCCATATTCCACACGGTCGAACGCACGAGACGCGTCAGTAGCTAATAGGGCCGTTATCCATACTTGATGAGATACAATTGCGCGAATCGATCATTGCAGTTTCAGTAGACTACTGCGAAAGACATGCTGATTTTCATTAAAGGGACTGTCCCACCTTCAAAAAATGTGTCAAATGTACGTCGTTTGTGGTGCAAAATATGAAGTGAATGCTGCTGACACGATTATGACATTTGTTTCTCACGAACTAGTGCTCAATTTCATAAAAAAATTCAGTTTTAATATTTGGGCTGATGACGTATATGAAATAATTTTGGGTAAAAAGAAAACCTCACGGCTGTTTTTAAGTAGGACTAGTGTACTGGCCTAATGATGGCCAAGGTAAACAAGTCGACTGTAATCAACATTTAGTAGAGAAGAACTACGACATCGGTCACGGCCACATTCAATACATTGGGGGCTTGCGATGTTAAGATTGGCAAAATTGAAACTCGATTCTCTGTGATTTCGACCTCAGTGGTTGTTTTAACTTATACCATACATAATTGCAATGCCAAGCACGCAAAATTGCTATCTCAACTCAAATCTTATGTTAAGGTGGGACAGTCCCTTTAAATACATCATTCTGGTCAAGATATGGCGAGAATTGGTTACATATGCATTTTCCTCAAAGCTTTCCTGGTACACTGTTAATAGAAAGAGGCCTAAAATTACCTGGATCCCATCGATCACCCTTTTGAATAATGGCACAACACACGCCTCTGTCCACCTATCCGGCACATCTTCAGTCCGCAGTGAACTATTAATCACATGTAACAGGTGAGACCCAATTACCGGGAAGGTATCACGCAGCATTTGAACAGTCATCCCATCATCCCCACTAGCACGCGAGTTACGCATGCCTCTCAGTGCAAGGGACAGTTCGGGCAACGTCTCAGTTCTCACTTTGAAGTTTGCAAGCTGAAGTTTGATAACACGGGACCGGGGTGGCAGTACTGCACCCCCCCCCCCGACCCCCTGCGGCGCTGCTGACAGCGCGACAGCGATGTCTGCGCCCGCTGCGACGAAGTGGCAGTTCAGTCGCTCAGCCCAGGCTGGGTCGCTGAGGTGCAGCGGCGCAGTTCTCGGCTCCGGCTTCTTTGAGGCGATGAGATGTCGGGGGATGTCTGCCCACGTCTTCGCTCGCCGATTTCAGTAGAAGAAGGCAAAGTACTTGAGCAGGCCTTGAACTGGGCTTTCTTCACGGCATTTCTGCTGTCCTTAAATGCCTGCTGCTTCTCGACATTTGTGCGGTCCAGGGCGCGGTCCTCTTGGGCGCAGTCTCTCCTCCCATTGATTCACGTAGCTCTTCACTTTCGAGTAGCCAGGGGCTGGGTGGATGTTTCAGCCGGATGATTCGCAGAGGCATGTGTCTATCAATGATAGGTTCCCATACCCGGATCCAGCCCCTCCCCCACACTTCGCTGATGTTGCTCTGGCGCTGTAAACAAGGTGGTCCAGTCGGCCAGGAGGAAGTCTAAGCATAGGGAGTCGTTGTAGACGTTTCTTGTGAATCGAACTGTGATGGTCTGCGCTTGTCGGCGCGTCCGCTGGGTCAAAACATCAACGGCGACAAGGTCGTGGTCGCTGCTGATGCAGTGGACGAATCGGGCATTGGTGGCGAGCTCCGGACGTGATGTCAAGACGTGATCGATGAGCGTCGATGTAGTGGGGGTTGTACGAGTCGGTGCGTTAATCAACTGCCAGAGAGAGAGAGGTCCTCAGCAAGGCCAGGTAATGGCCCTGTTGACAACGGCTGCAGCAGGTCGATGCTGACGTCGCCCAGCACGTACAGTGGATGTTGCCTGGCGAGCAGTGGCGTCATCTGATGGTGAAGGTCGTCCATCACCGGCAAGATGGGCGATTTCGGCGGCCTGTAGAGAACACCGACGACGAAATCCGCCTACGAAGCACATCCACAGTGCCTCCAGCTGAGAGCCAGTGCTGGGCACGGTTAACACTTCTGCCTGCATCGTGTCCCGATAAATTATGCAGACGCCGCCACCGCGTGATTTACGATCCCAGCGCTCCACCACGTAACCGGGGAATATGAGGAATCTTCTGTCCACATCCTCACTTAGAAATGTTTCACCGATGCACAGAATGTCCAGCCTGTCTGTCCAACAGGGCGTTCACATCGTCAATAGACGGCATGAGGTGATTGACATTTAAGTGTGCCAATTTCACGTGACGCGCCGGCTGCTCCGTCGCTAGCTGGTCTCGATGGCGAGCTGTCTCGCGGAATGTGAGTCTGGCTGGTATTGTCAGGCATCGGTAAGCTGTGGCAGATGGACAGCTAGTCGCAGCTATCTTCTCCCGACGTCGCCGTTGCTGTAGATGCCGGCCGGCGCGGGCGCCGGCTCCGAGGCCGCGCGGGGTGCGGGGCAGCCCGGACCGTCAGGGGCTCTGCCCGGTCCCATGGCGGCTGCGGTGCGGCGCCGGCCGACCACGGACCACGGCCGAGCCGGCCGGGCGACCTGCCACTCAGGGTCGGAGCAGCGGCCGCCGGGCCTGGTCGGCTATCAGGTCACAGACGGTGGCAGGGTGGTAGGGCTGGCAGACACAGTACGGTGGAGCATAATATCATCTCTGATTGGCGGAGAGAGTCCCACCGGAATCGGTAGAATGCCGAGCCGTGCAGCGAGGCCCCACCCGCGAGCTTGGTGTAAGCATAGGGAGGCGGGGCAGACTCAACTAATCACGAGTAAAAGTGATGAGGCTGTCACAGTACCCGACCAAAAACAACTCCTCAGCCGCCTTCACTGTCTCATCCAGGCGCAAACACACTCTCAGTACTCGGCACTATCTAGTTCCTCGAAATATTCAAAAACTCCGGAGCGACTAGTGATGTCATTTTACCGAAATTTCCTGACCAAAACCAATCCAATACCGAACAGCAGGCATTTTGGTTGTCAATATCGACCGCATTTTTGTGAGGTAACAAAAATGTCCAAGATTGACCGACTTCAAAACAAAGTTAACGTTTAACTCACTGGCAAAAATAGCTTCTGTTAACCATTATAATTTATAAACGTACATGTACAGTTTCCAAAAAGATATTATAATTGTGAAAAAGGAACTAAATACATGCAAGCAAAAATATGCATAGCCGCCAACCAAAGATCAAATAAATTACATTAATTAATTGATTTCGAGCCTAATGTGCATCAATGTTTGGATATAAATAAAAAAATCGTAAATTGACAAAAGAAGGAATTTTTTAAGATTAAGCTGACCGAAAAGTGGTAAAAAAATTTATAAGTCCTGACCGACCGATTACCAAATCGGTCACACAATTTTTTCGGTAACCAAAATTTTGGTTACCGATTGACACCACTAGGAGCGACGAAAATGCCGACCGCTGTAGTCAAGCGCGCGAGCGGCGACTCAACCATCACTAAGCTGTGGTGGTTGAGTCATCTGCCCGGTGGCCACGGTACTGCGTGCGGTTGTTAATTTTGATCGAAAAGAAGAAGAAAAACAAAACAATTACGCCACGCCGCGCCGGCACACGCCCTGTTATTGAAGCGTATGATCGTCTGCGCCGACCTGACTGATCTGATGTTCGGGCCTGACTGATCTGATGTTCGGGTCTGACTGATCTGATGTTCGGGCCTGACTGATCTGATGTTCGCCTGACTGATCTGATGTTCGGGTCTGAACTGATCTGATGTTCGGCCTTCGGGCGCTGACTGAATCTGAATTTGGGTCTGATGATCTGATGTTCGGCGTCTGACTGATCTGAATTGTTCGGGCGCTGACTGATCTGATGGTTCGGCCTGACCTGATCTGATTTCGGGCCTGACTGATCTGACATTCGGGCCTGACTGATCTGAGTGTTCGGCCTGACTGGATCTGATGTTCGGCCTTCGGGCCTGACTGATCTGATGTTCGGGCCCGACTGATCTGATGTTCGGGCCCGACTGATCTGATGTTCGGGCCTGACTGATCTGATGTTCGGTGACCCTGGATTGTTGGGAGGCGGCGGAGTACAGCCCCAGGAATGGGAGGAGGAGCCGGGCTCGGGCCGGCCCCCGTCTGGTCCCGACAGGCACGGCTGTTTGGACGGCTAGGACCGAGGCGAGCCGTTCCAGTACAGATCGCTCTCATAAACACACAGTGCTCTGGTTTGTCTCAGCACGGTGACACAAAACACAGAGAAAAACACACGGCAATCCAAACACGCCAGTCAAAACATATTTAACAATGCATACTTTTTCCTATTACAAGGTCTCCTGAACTTCCCTGATCCACAAGGCAGACTGCTAAGTGAGGGGTGATGAATATAATGACTAGGTGATCCGAGCTTCAGGGCAACGAGTTTATGAAAAACGGAGAACACGTCCCTATCCGCAGCAAATCCTTGCGGCTTAACGGTAACAACACAACAAGGCATATATTGTCAGGCGTTGTACGACACCAAGAGGCTGTGGGCCCATATATCCAATTTTCCACTTGTGTCGCAGTCGGAAGGAGCCGACACAATTTGCTGACTATGTTTTGCCCTGCTTCTGACCGATTAAACGAATCTTACCACAATAGGCGTGACACAGAAGAAAGACCGTATTTAGATGTTATGACGGGTAGCACCCCGATGCAAAAATAACAATTCCTTTTTGTCTATATTTGTATAATCAGCTACCAATCAGCCCAAAGGAACCAAATTAGCTTCTTATAACTGCCACTTTTGTCAACACAACCGAGATACACACGCGTGCACGCCATAGCGTTCACATTGCACCACATACAGACGCACGCACGCACACACGACAGCTGAAAGTCGCCGTGTAGCGTGCCGGCTATCGTCCGTGGCGGCCGACAGGTGGCCTCTCACCGTTTGGGGTTGACCTTGCCGTGTTTATGTTTGACCATTTTGTATCTGGCGATGTTGGCCGGGTAGCGAGCGATGTGCAGCTTATGGAACGTCAGCCGGTTGTACATGTCGTCATCCTCGCCGCCCCAGCCCCAGTACTGGTTACTGAAGCCGTTCACCAGCTCAAACTGCGCCCGACTCATCGCCGACACGCCGCCGAACAGCTGAGGGTACGCCAGCCTGTCGGACACAGGGTAAACAGAGGGTAAACAGAGGGTAAACAGAGGGTAAACAGAGGGTAAACTGCTGAGGGTACGCCAGCCTGTCGGACACAGGGTAAACAGAGGGTTAACAGAGGGTAAACCATAGGGTTAAACAGAGGGTGTAAACATAGGGTAAACGATGGTAAACAGAAGGGTTAACAGAGTGTAACAGAGGTAACATATGGTAAACTGCTGAGGTACGCCAGGCCTGTCGGGACACAGGGTAAACAGGAGGGTAAACAGCGGTTTAACAGAGGGTAAACATTAGGGTAAACAGAGGGTTAACAGAGGAACATATATGGTAACTGCTTGAGGGTACGCCAGCCTGTCGGACACAGGTAACAGAGGGTAGCAGGGGTTAACAGGTAAACTGATGAGGGTACGCCAGCCTGTCGGACACAGGGTAAACAGAGGTAAGCAGAGGGTTACAGGAGCGGTAAACTGCTGAGGGTACGCCAGCCTGTCGGACACAGGGTAACAGAGGGTTAAACTGAGGATAAAATATGGTAAACTGCTGAGGGTGACGCCAGCCTGTCGGACACAGGGGTACACAGAGGGTTAACAGAGGGTAAAACAGAGGGTTACAGAGGGTAAACATATGTTTAAACTGGCTGGGTACCGCAGCTGTCGACACAGGGTAACGGGGTGTTAACAGAGTTGTTAAACAGAGGGTAACTGCTGAGGGTACGCCAGCCTGTCGGACCACAGGGTAAACAGGAGGGTAACAGAGGGTTACAGGGTTAACAAAGGGTAAAATGCTGAGGAGTCGCCAGCCTGTTCGGACACAGGGTAAACAGAGGGTAACGAGGAACAAGGGTTAACAGAGGGTAAACATATGGTAAACTGCGAGGGTACACAGCCTGTCAGACCAAGGTAACAGAGGGTTAAACATAGGAAACAGAGGGTTAACAGAGGGTAAACATATGGTAAACTGATGAGGGTACGCAGACCTGTCGGACCAGGGTAACAGAGGGTAACAGAGGGTAACAGAGGGTAACATATGTAACTGCTGAGGTACGCCAGCTTGTCGGACACGGGTATACAGGAGTAAACAGAGGGTTAAATGCTGAGGGTCGCCAGCCTGTCGGACACAGGGTAAAACAGAGTGTAAACCGAGGGTTAAACATAGGGTAAACTGCTGAGGGTACGCCAGCCTGTCGGCCACAGGGTAAAACAGAGGTAAACTTGAGGTAAACATTGGTAAACTGCTGATGGGCTACGCAGCTGTCGGACACAGGTAACAGAGGGTAAACCAGAGGGTTAACATTAGGGTAAAGAGGTAAGCAGAGGTACATAGGGTAAACAGAGGGTTAACAGAGGTAAACATATGGTAAACTGCTGAGGGTACGCCGCCTGTCAGGACACAGGGTAAACAGAGGTGGCTAACAGAGGCAGTTAACAAGGTCAACATATGGTAAACTGGAGGGTACGCCAGCTTGTTCGGACCCAGGGTAAACAGGGGTTAACAGAGGGTTAAACAGAGGGTAAACAATGATGGTAAAACTGCTGAGGGTACGCCAGCCATGTCGGAACAGGGTAAACAGAGGGTAAACTGGCTGGGGTACGCCAGCCTGCGGCACAGGGTACAGAGGTAAACAGAGTTACCAGAGGGTAACATTGATGGTAAAACTGCTGAGAGGTAGGCCAGCCTGTCGGACACAGGGTAAACAGAGGGTAAAGAGGGTAACAGAGGTGTTACACGAGAGGTAAACATTGGTAAACTGATGAGGTAGGCCGTCTGCCGGACACAGGGTAACATGTTAAAAAGATTTGGTAAACTGCTGAGGGGTTAGGCAGCTGCCAGACACAGGGTAAACAGAGGGTAAACTGCTGAGGGCAGGCCAGCCTGCCGGACACAGGGTAAACAGAGGATAAACAACTGAGGGTAGGTCAGCCTGCCGGACACAGGGTAAACTGAGGGTAAACAGAGGATACAGCCCGGCTGTCCCACCAGACTGTGTACTGTGTAGGCCAGCCTGCTGGGACAGCCGGATACACAGCGAGGAAATGATGGCCGATATAACACGCATTAGCACATATTGTGTCGACCCATGTCCTCAACACGGTTATCTGCCAAACGTATTACACGATCTGTTTACTATGGACTCAGGTTCGGTCAACATTCTGTAATGACCTGATCCACGCACGGATTCTTCATTTTGTACCATGTTAATGCGGCGGGTGCGCTGTACGCTGCAAAGTAATATGCGAGGTTTACCAACAGGTGCAGCATACCAGTTTGGATACGAAGCTTGAACACAACACGCGAGTTACTGGGTCGGGAAGGGGATATTTTGTATTTTCTTTAAAAACGCATTCCAAACGAAGGAAAGCAATAAACATGCATTGCAACGCTTAACAGCCATAATTAACAATTTGACCTCGCAACATTTCATGGCCTTGATTTGATCTAAGGTCAGAAAAGCCAGAATAGTCAAATTGGAAGTGTATGACACCAGAATGATCCAAGTTATTTTCTACTGACATGTGTGCTCATAGTATTTTTTTAAAACAAATCACTCCCTCGAGATATTTGTGGCACGAACATACGAGAGAACTCTTATATATAATAGAGGTGCAGAAAAATCCGAAATATTTGGTCACAGTCTTGTCACGGTCACGGAAATGTGCTGGAAAGTCACAGTTTTAGTCACTGCGCTGCAATATTGCTAACTCTATGTCGCTGGTCTGGCCAGTCAAAGCTTCAGTCACGGCCGTGACCAGCTCTGGTCCCAGCGCTGGGACGCTGGGGCCGGAATTCTGCAACTCCAATGTATAGGTACTCTGGCACGAACAATCATTTTTCTTTCACCAGAACCATAACGTCATGGGTGGGTGATACCATAACGTCATCGGTGGGTGATACCGAGTTCAACAAAGCTGCGTCTCGTACAACTTTTTTGCCACGGCTATTGCATTTAATTCGAAATTTACAAATCCATCAATAAATCCGGAGACACAAGAAAAAAGGGCAAAAAACAAGAGTGAGTCACGCCATGGAAAATACTTCAGTAACTTTTGGGTTAAGCTCACTGTTTGAGACAGGATCCGTACGATTAAAAGATAATGCAATTAAATAAAGTAAGTTAAATGTAAACACAGTTGGTAAAGATAAAGAATACAGCCTGTTGGTCAGCTTTCGAAAGCATTGTCACATTCTAAGGTTTGCCACATCCACATAATATAACACCGTGATTACATCTCCAAGTCTTAAGTCTATGTATTTATTGTATACGAAAAGTAGCTAATCCAGCCTATTTACCCTCCCACTGACCGAGGCCTACCGACACGCCATCTATCGATTGCGCCACGTACTTGTACTGCATGGAGTTGACGGCGACGGACATGTGTCGCGGCTGCTGCGGGCAGGTGTACAGGTTCCTGTCGTCTTCCATCAGCAGGTCCACGTCGTGGAAGACAAAACACTGGAAGTCGTGCTGCTTGATCGCCTCCATTGCGCCGGCGTTCAGCAGCGAGGCCCGGTTGAACATGTCAGATCCTGTCGCGTGGAGAAGGAGACGGGTTAACATGTCAGATCCTGATACACAGGGGAGGGAGGAGGAGGCTAACAAGTCAGATCCTCATACACAGGGGAGGGAGGGAGGGAGTCGGGGGAGGAGGAGGCTAACAAGTCGATCCTCTACACGGGGAGGAGGGAGGGAGGGAGGGAGGGAGGGATGAGCTTAAATGTCAGATCCTGGTACATGGGAGGCGAGGCGGATTTAACATCCTGTCACATCCGGTCGATCCTGTCCAGCAAAAGGTTTGGGTTGAGTATTCAGACCCTGTCAAAGTGGAGGAGCGAGGTTCCAGGTAATATATGCAAATGTGGGCTAAGAACTCTTCTATCTGCTGACGTTTCTATCGCAATTAAGTTATTCCATTTTAAGTTATTACATGTTACACCAAATAAGTCATTGAAGACTGTCAATAAGCCACTGCATAGTTGCATGTGTGAAGCAGTGGTGGTGTGTCAGCGCTCACCAGCGGGGGATGGTGTTTGGGTGTCCGGGGCCGGCGATCGATCACTCGGCCGGCAGCGTGGAGGGGGCACACACGTGGGTGGGAGGCAGTGGCTCATCACAATTCACACCGAGGTGCATGGACACCGGATGCTGGCAGGCGGTGCACTCTCTCAAGTCAGTACCCCTGCCTCTGTCTGTCTGTCTGTCTGTCGCAGGCCGGCAGGCTGTGGACCAGCATTATCATATGGAGCGGGCGGCTGAGACAGGCTGAGACAGGCCGGGACGGCTCTCCCTCACCTCACTGAGAACACACATGTGTGCGCGGCAGCTGTAACACGGCACCAATCAGGTTATCACACTGAGTGGCAGCGGCGCCGGGCTGCGGCGGTCAGGGCGGCCAACACCTGATCTGGCGCACCGCTGACTCAGAGAAGGCGGGGTGATAGAACAGAGAAGAGTAGGTACAGGCTGACAGGCAGACTGTTCAGACAAGGTAACACGACATCCGGGTGCTGTTCTATATACTGTCTGATGTTTGGTGCGGCCGACTAAAACATAGGCGACTAATTAATGGACTCCGAATAATAGTCGTTATCCAAGAGAAGATATAACCCAAGTGTCTCAGAATTTAAGTGGCTCATACTTATAAAAGACATTGTTCCCCCATAATGTTTTAATAAAAGAGAAGATGTTTAACAAATATAATGCTTCTTTAATGTTTTGGAACATGACATAATCACACTTCCTGCTGAAATGATCCTATGAACCATTTATAAAATATAAAACATCCCTGGTGAATCTCAAAGAAAGCGAGATAAATAAAAAAATATACATTCCTTTCTTTTCGTCCAGAATCCCTCTTGTCATACAACTGTCTTGGAAATACAAATCCTACTAAAAACGAACTTATTAGCTTCAGACATGTAAAATTACAACTTTCCAGACAGGATGAGTCCTTTATTGGCACAAACATCCGTCAGTTTTCTTTCGGCTGGCGTAACACGACGGACGCATAGTTGACAAGAGCACAACTTTGCGCGGACCCNTGAAAGGCTGACCTCATCCATTGATTGCTAGTCATTAGTGGGTTATGCTGCACTGTAGCTGTGTGTCCCGATGTATGCGTACAGCTTGTCGGCCTGATACTAACCGCATGTGTGTGGGATGTGGCGGGTGCTGCACAGCGGGCTGGCGTGTGGGTCTCCCTGACTGAGAGCCGCCTTAGTCGCCGGACCGGCAGACCGCAGAGATGAGCCTGTTCGGAGGCCAGCAGCAGGGCACAGTGCCGGCACCGCGGCCGCAGTCGTCCGCACCCGCCACCAAACGCTCCGGTGTCGGCCGCTCCGGCGTCAACCCGGTCACCGCCCCCTCCTGGGTAAGGAGAATGCAGCGCTGACTGACTGTCAGTGGCGGCTACCGGTCTGTTGTTGTTGTTGTTGTAGGACCCTCCGGCTGCGGGAACTCCCAGCGGCTTAGCCTATCGGCTCTGGACGGCCCTGAACGCTGCCGTCAGGGCCGCCACGACGTCGCTGCGCCGTACTTCCTCGGGTGTTGGTAGGATGGTGCCGGATGGAGAGGGGGGGGGGGATCCGGAGCCCCATCAGCCCCCCGCAGGTCATCAATATATGACGGGGTGTGTCTGCCTCCTCACCACACAGCGGGCAGAGTGCCGCCTCACAGCTGTTGTCGTGGCACTGGGGGCAGCTGGGGGACGGGTTGCGACCGATCTCGTGAAGGAACTGGGTGGAGCCGCTCCAGCGTCCCGTCTGCATATGGTACTGACCTCGGCAGGCCTCGTCTGGAGCCTTTCTCTTACCCATCTGGTCTTTTTTTAAATAAATTTATTCCGAATGTTTTGTATGGATGGATTTCTGAGGTCAGGACCCGCGCTAAGCAGAGAAAGCTCTGACCCCACCACCCGATTCCTGTTGGTCGGCATAGTTTAGAGACGAAAGTTTGCGTTCCTGTCATACCTGGACACGGTCCGCCCCGTTCACTGACGTCACCTTGAGTGCGACCGCTGCCTCCGGCCGCAGGCCATCCCGGTCAGGAGCAAGTAGCGAGCGCCGAACTGGGTGGAGCCACTTACTTTGGTTTAATCTAAGTGGACAAAATTAGACCAAAAAAGTCAAAAATCGTTGCAGACGACGTCATTTTCAGACCCTATAACAACTGCATGGCCTCGTGTACAATATCTTCAACATTCGATCCGCCTTGATCCAAATCGTGCCGTTTGTTGAGTTTGCGACGTTTGTCTCATTATTTAAGTGAGGTACCAATTGGACTGAACCAAGTAAAGCCTGGTGGTTTTGGTCCGAGTTTGGTTTCACGTAAGAGTTAGACCGGAGGAGTCGATCTTTTTTCAAATCATAAGCTCAACGTGTTTTGGCCCAAGCCAGATACATGGTGCAAGATTCGCGTCCAAATTGCGCTCCGCATAAGTGTCGGAGCATGAACGTCATCTGCAACGTTTTTTTTTGCGTTTTGGTCCTAATTTGGTCCCTTAGATTGAATCAAAGTAGATAACAAACTGCTACCACAATATCGTCGTATTGACCTCCACCGCACCGGATCGAATGGTGAAAGACCTCTCCGCCCAAACCGGTACATTAGGTCTGAGCCAATGGACGTCATCTGCAACGATTTCTGTAGCGTTTTTGGTCTTAATTTGGTCCATTTAGATTGAATCAAATACATTTAAAACTTTTGTCTACCAACCATTTCTGAACCACACACCGGATCGAATGGCGAAGATTCGCCCCAAATCAGTGCATAAGGTTCCGGAGCATGATGTCGTCGCAACGATTTTTTGGTGGTTTGGTGGTTTTGGTCCAATTTTGGTCCACTTACATAAGACGAAAGTCGATTAAAACCTCTAAGCCGGCCCTTTTTGATCGAGGCTAATTGGAAATTTCCAAATTGGGACGCCATATGCTTCTCGGAGCATGACGCATCTGCCAATCGAGTTTTGGGTGGTTTTGGTCTGCATTTGGTCCAATTAAAGATTCAATCAAATTTGATAGACTCTTGCCTTGATACACCATTTTGGATCCACACCAAATCGATTGGTGAAGACTCCGTTCAAGTCGGTCCCATATGTTCTGAGCATGGCGTCGTATGCAACTTTTTTGTGTTTTTGGTCTAATTTGGTCCACTAAGATTAAACCAAAGTAGATAAAACTCTCTACCACAACGATTTGAACCACGCCGAATTGAATGGGGAAGATTTCGCCCGAATCGGTTCCATAGGTTCGGAACATGTCTGCAACGATTGTTGGTGGTTTTGGTGGTTTTGGTCCAATTTGGTCCACTCAGATTAAACCAAAGTGTATAAAATGACATACGGCACCGTCATAGACCACGCCAGATGAAATAGTGAAGACCCCGTCCAAATAGTTCTCATAGCTTGGCAGATATTTGCCCTTTACCCCTCGCCCTTGGGGGTGATTAGAAAACACGCACCTTTTATGGAATGTATTGATGGAAAATATGGAAATTAGAGGAAAAACGCACCTTTTTTATTTGTTGCATTGTTAGACAAGATATTGACAAGTATTTTGAGAGGTGAAAAATTCAAATCAAGAGGTGTACCCGAGGTCACACGAGGTCACCGAACAAAGGTCACAAGGTCACGTGGTCAAGGTCATTCAAGGTCACGCAAAACAAGTAAGATAAAAAAATCGTTTCATTGTGAACTCAGCCATACAAGTATTTTTTACACTTTGGGTTAAGTCAAATGCACTCTTTCGGCCTACACAAAATTCCTCTGCAACGTGACCCTACAAAATGCCCGAGGCTATAACTATATAACCTGAGGTCAGATCGAGCTAATATTTGCACAGATGAATTCAGGACCCAAGATAAGCACATACACCAATTTTGAACAAAAAGTGAGGGATGAGGGTGTTTTCGACTTGTCGAAATGTCGTGGAATGCCCCAGATGTCAAAACCAAACTACGAATCTTCTTCTCGTGATTCGACTTCTCCAGTGGTTCTGTTTTCTTTAAACTATATACTCCGATGCATATTAATGCTCAAAGCACGAGCAAAATGAGCTTCTCACTCAATATATACGATATTAAAGGTGATCAGTGCACTTTAATGCTACGGTTCTAATGTGTTGCCGTCCGATACACTGCGATAGAGACAATATTTCGAGGTGGACGTGCATTGTGCCACATAAGGTACAGGATCGCGAGCACGCCTGGATGACGATTACAGAATTCAGATCAAAGAGGTTGTAAACACTCATCTGCGCAGCACCGTGCAGGGTGTTTGCCGCCCACTTTAAGCACGCTCTCACGGTGATCTGTTGCGACTAAAGATAGAGGAGCGGTGGGTTGGTGGCGGGCACTCGCACCGACATCATAGTTCCCACGCTCTGTGCGTGTGACACAGTCTCCGTACGGCGTTGTAAGCTGCTGGCGGCTGACTATGGGGCGATAGTCGGGTCAAGTCTGTGTGAGATTGGGGATGGTGCTGGTTATTGTAGCAATAACCGCAACCGCTGTGGGGGATGGGATGGGAGCTGTCGTGTGACCTGCCGTGTGAGCTGCCGTGTGACCTGCCGTGTGACCTGCCGTGTGACCTTCCCTGTGACCTGCCGTGTGACCTGCGGTAGGATCTGTATCAGTACCGTCGTTTGTGTCCGACGTTTTGCAGTCGTTGTGTGTCTGGCGGTGGCAGAATGATGTCGTTTGCGATAACGGCAGCGTTATCAGCACGTGCGGTTCACTGTGAACTATCGTCTGTGAGCTGTCACGGGTGGACTGTATGCTACTCACTGTGTTGCCGGCTGACGGTGACTGTATTGAGCGGTTATCATAACTACAGCGTGATCAGCACGTGCGGTTACACTGTGCAACTATCCTCTACGTGAGCACTTTGTCAGCGGGCTGTCGACTTGGTATGCGCACTCGACCACTGTGGTTGCCGGGGTCTGACGGTGACTTGATTTTGAGCGGTTTATCATAACTACAGCGCTATCAGCACGCTGCGGCTTCACTGTGAACTATCCTCTCTGTGAGCTTGTCCGGGTGGACTGTAATGCCACTCAACTGTGTTGCCGGCTTGACCGCGTGACTGTATTGAGGGGGTTTGTCAATAACAGGCAGCGTTATCAGCACGTGCGTGTTTCACTGTGCACCTATCTCTGTGGACGCTGTCACGGGTTGGACCTGTATGCACTACCCTCACTGTCGTTGCGCGCTGGCGGTGCTTGCCTATTGAGCGGTAGTATCATAACCTACACGCGCCCTATCAGCACGTGCCGGCTTCACTGTGGGAACTATCGCCTCTGTGGCTGTCAGGCGTATGGACCTGATATGCCACTCACTTGTGTTGCCGGCTGACGGTGAATAGTATAGAAGGGGTTTGTATAACATAGCACCGCGCCTTATCAGCACGTGCCGGCTTCAACTGTGAACTATCCTCTGTGAGCTGTCACGGGTGGACTGTATGCCCACTCCACTGTGTTGCCCGAGCTGACGCCGGACTGTATTGAGGGTGTGTCATAAACTTGTTAGCGCTTAGAAGCAACGGTAGCGGTTTCCACACTGTGACACTATGCTCTGTTGTCACCGCTGTCACGGTGGGACTGTCTTAGCCACCACTTGGTTTGTTGCCGCTGACGTGTTGACTGGTATTTGAGGGGTTTGTCATACGGCAGCGTTATCAGCCCACGTGCTTGTTCACCTGCGAACTAATCCTCTGTGGAGCTGTTCCTTAGGTGAACTGTACTGCTTCTCAGCTGTGTTGTTCCGTGCTGACGCCGTCCGGACTTTGTAATTCGAGAGGTTTTTCGCTCCATCAACTGCAGTTGCCGCCTCTCACTTACCAAAAGCCCCCCAAAAACGGGTTGCGGGGGGCGGGGGGCGCGGGGGTGTTTTTTCACTGTGAACTATCCTCTGTGAGCTGTCACGGGTCGGACTGTATGCCACTCACTGGGTGTTGTTTCGGCTGATCGGTGACTGTATTGAGGGGTTGTCAATAACTCACGCGCCTATCAGCACGTGCGGTTCACTGTGAACTATCCTCTGTGAGCTGTCACGGGTGGACTGTATGCTTCTCACTGTGTTGCCGGCTGACGGTGACTGTATTGAGGGGTTATCATAACTGCAGCGTTACCAGCACGTGTGGAACATTGCACGCCAGCTGCCACGCCGTGGAGGACCCGGCTGGTGGAGGACGCTGCGTAGTGCTACACAGCAACCCTGTGCTGTCGGCTGGCGGCGGCACTGTATGCTGTGGGACCCTGTGCTATCGGCAGCAGCGGGGCACCACGAATCCCTGTGCTGCCGGCAGATGGGGACACTGTGGTGTGTACATACTGACTGATCTCTGTGCTGCCGACAGATGGGGAAACTGTGGTGTGTACATACTGACTGATTTCTGTGCTGCCGACAGGCCCGGGCCGGTGGCAGTAGTCTGGCACCGTTCAAAGTGACGCCCATGGTTCAGCTGGGCGCACCGGACGGTGGCGGCGACCGGCCCTACATGGGTGGCTGCTGCCCCAGATGCACACCGCACTCCAAGGTTACGCACCAGTAGACAAAGGCTGCAGGGCTCACACTGAGTAATAACATGGTAAATTTCCTCTGAATGGACATCACATTCATTTACTTGTTAATTGCTTCATGTAGGGATGGAATCACAATGCTCAGTGTCTCACGGCCTTTCTCGATGCCTTGCTGTGTCACGGCTAATAGTGACGGCAACAACGACCAGCAGTGTTATAGTGCTGCCCTGGGAGTTCAGCCCCATCAGCCACGGATTTCCGGGTCACGAATTTCCGAACTCTGAACCTGGGATCACTAGCGGAAATATTGTGCAAATTGCTTAAGCCCTAATAAATCTGGAAAACTTATTGTCGAATCCAGCATCAACGCCATCGCACGTGAGTCGTAACCAACTTCGACTGGGACCTCCGCTCTGCAGATTTCTTATGAGCCGATTGGTTCCGCGCCGTCCGCTAGTAGAACTCATTATTAGGCGTATCAGTATTAACTATTCAGTAGTGATACTATGAACATGGGCCCCGCCACAGTGGTGGACGGGGGGACTCCCCCATTCGGTAACTAAGGTGATATTGACTATTCGGGTGCCGAGTGACCCCTCGGCGAGCTGCTGCCTTGCCTTCAGCATGTCGACCGGTGTACTGTGGGGCGCCGTACCAACTCGGCAATGAGCGCGTGCAGCGCAGCAGTCTCCGGCAACCGGCCACCGTGGCAATACCCCCACCCTCCCCCGATCGAAGTCCGATTGGCGTGGTGATGTGACTAACTGTGACGCGTGGTGATGTGACTAACTGTGACACGTGGTGATGTGACTAACTGTGATGAGGAGCCGGGCATACTATTTCAGAGGCTCGCCGAGGGATTTGAACCCTGGTGCCCGGCACAGAAGGCAAGAATCTTACCACTGCGCCGAGTTGCTCCCCTTACTGTTTTGTATCGCCGGTGAACAAAACGCATCCGTATGGGGCCCAAGTACGGCCTGCCGTACCTGGTGCTCCTCCTCTGCTATTCTTCTAATCTGAACGCTCGAACCTTGTATCTACGGACTTAATTGCAGAAAACAACCCTTGCTACCAATTTATATATTTATATCATAGTAGAAAAATCAGTCGCAGATGAAATCACAATGGTCTTATACTTCTAAGATGGGATACCTCTAAGATGAAATCACATCTTGACGTGATGAAATACGAAAAATAGAAAACATAGTAATCTGTACGAGCTGTAGTCCTTGACATTTTTTAGGGACACACAATTTTGCAAATATGGGGAGCACCATTGGAGACACTCAGCACAGCATTGGGGGAGGGGCCCGGGCCCTTCCAAAGATACATACAGCCTACCCCTGGAATAAAGTTAAGTGATAAAGTTCCCCATTTACATGAATATCACCATACTCATCACATCAGTTTGTAATACATTTCTAAACCCACTTGTAGGTTTGAACTGAACCTCTCCGACGGAGTTATTTCCCGCTGTTCTCACTCTGCTGCTGCTGCTATCACCTTAGCGCCAGGTCATTTTAATCGTCTTAAATAAGTTCGTACCCATTTTAAGGTAGATTATTGGTTTCCGTTTAGTCAGTTCAACATTAGGTCATATTTACGTTCGTATAATTCAAAACCATACAAACTGAAAGCCGAAATAGCGCTGAAAAACTAACAAAAAACAATCAAAACCGGTCCTACACATGACGACTCCCGGCGTCCCGAACTTCGGACCCTACGTTTTCTATCTGGTAACCGCAGTCGCCCGGAGATGCCGAATTTCTCCAAAATATGAGCAAATAACCCTAAAGGGTTCCGTACGGGTTCCGAGTTGGGAACTTTGCCAGCGGGCCACACAAGCATAGTGTCGCCGCGACTTGGACGGACACACGGCTGACGAAACAGCTGGATCTGTGTCAGCAGCGGATGGATCTGTGTCGGCGGATGGATCTGTCAGCAGCGGATGGATCTGTGTCAGCAGTGGATGGATATGTGTCAGCAGCGGATGGATCTGTGTCGGCAGCGGATAAATCTGTGCCAGCAGCGGATGGATCTGTTTCAGCAGCGGATGGATCTGTGTTCAGCAGCGGATAAATCTGTGCCAGCTGCGGATGGATCTGTGTCAGCAGCAGGATGGATCTGTGTCAGCAGCGGATGGATCTGTGTCAGGCAGCGGATGGATCTGTGTCAGCAGCGGATGGATCTGTATCAGCAGCGGATAGATCTCTGTCAGCAGCGGATGGATCTGTCAGCAGCGGATGGATCTGTGTCAGCAGCAGATAAATATGTGCCAGCAGCGGATGGATCTGTGTCAGCAGCGGATGGATCTGTATCAGCAGCGGGTGGATCTGTCAGCAGCGGATGGATATGTGTCAGCAGCGGATGGATCTGTGTCTGCAGCGGATGGATCTGTGTCAGCAGCGGATGGATCTGTGTCTACAGCGGATGGATCTGTGTCGGCAGCGGATGGATCTGTCAGCAGCGGATGGATCTGTATCGGCAGCGG
>VOPJ01007310.1:0-36956 GCA_014673585.1 Semibalanus balanoides
CGCTTTCTCAACGGCGAGTTCTACTCATATGGGCCTCGCTGCTGGAACTACTTTAACGACGTCAACGCCACCGTCAGTCCCATGAGCGAGACGTTCCCCAAACTCACCAAGTGCACCTTCCAGACGTTCGGCGTCTCGGGCACCGTACAGACGCTAGACGCCATCTGCGTACTCGCGCTCAACATCTTCAATGAGAAGGTGTACATGCTGCTGTGGTTCTGGCTGCTGACGCTGGCCATCATCACAATCTCCGTGTTCCTGTTCCGCTCAGTCTTCCTGCTGATGAAGCGCTTCCGCCCGGGCATGTTCCAGCGACGCGCGCTGACGCCGCACACCACCGACATCGACGACGTCGTGCGCCACATCTCCGTCGGAGACTACTTCTTCCTCGGCCTGCTCGCCAAGAACCTGGACATCACGGCGCTGCGCATGTTCCTGGCGCAGCTGGCACGCGTCATGCGCAAGCGCCGCCCGCCGCCAGCTCACCGCGACCGGCGGCCGTCGCGCGGCACCGAGGAGACGATCGCGATGCTGGCGCGGCCGAGTCTCGTGCCGACGCCGGCAGAGCCGATGGAAGGCTGCGTGCCCCGGTCACGGCCGAACTCTCCGAGGCCGCACCGGGCCGCTGCCCGGCCCATGTCGCCCGCCAGGCTCAAAGTCTAGTGCAGGTCGGACGGCATGCAGGCCAGCAGGGGCAGGCGACAGCTCCGAGTCCAGTCCAGGCGGTAAGCTGGTCCCACGGGAACGCGTGTGACATGAGCGTTCAGTTAACTGACAATCCACCATTCCGGCGACAAGAGTAAGAATTGGATGACAACTTAATAAGTGATTCCGGAAACTTCTCGATTTATCCTGTGAAAATATAGCATAAAAAGCAGTTGGTTATCGAAGTTATATATAGGTAAATCCATAATGCCTTCTGTTGGCTGTTTTGGCATAAGTTCAAAGGTTTCAGTAATGGAATAGCAAGTTGTGATTTTTTCACATCCATCGCAGACAGCGTTTATTCGAGCAACGGTCGAGGTCAGCCATGACTTGGTCCCGAAGCTTACAGGATGAAGACGTGCCAAGCGGCAAGTAAGACTTATGATCTAGCCAGCAGTTAATTAACCCGCGAGTTACTGGGGGGGGGGCTATTTATAGCCCCCCCCCTCCCATTATCATGCCAAATCCTCCTAAACCAACGTAGGTATCGGACCCAAAACTTTCAGTACCTTGTCCCTGATCAATTTGACACATTCTGCCCTGAGGAAAAGACGAGGCGAGTGATACCAACCGAAATGACGCAGAAGTACGTACATGTTCTGCGGTTTTTGTGAAAAATGAGGTTCGGGGAAACGCTTGCAAAAGGTACAGTTTCAAAGGATAAAGCTCAATCGTCAAAACACCAAACGACATGTAATAAGTTGGCGCTATCAGACTGCAATCTCGGATTTTCAAAAAATTAAATTCAAAATTTTGAAAGAATTCCAAAGGCATTTTTTTTTCAAAAAAAGTCAAATTTTCAAAAAACCGGAATATATATAATTGAGTGACCCAATGAATGTGGTAGAAGAGACTTGAAGTCAATATCTTCCAAAAATGACTGAGTGACAGCCTTTCCAAAAGCAAAAATTAAACCAACCTTCACTGATAACAATAAGCAAAAAAGTGCATTCCGTCTGTTTGCTTTTTCTTCAAATGTATGGCAAACAAACATTTCTAAGGTCATTTTTGCGTCTACCGAATAAACGGAACCCATAAACATTGTTACAATTCCTAATGACCGTACATCTCATTTGACCTCGTGAACGTCGGATGACCTTGACCTGACCCAAGGTCAAAAATTATGCTTTTAATGGTAATTAGAAGGTCAGATCACGAATCGATACCGATTTACCAACTTATTATGCGTTAAAAACTGATTTAGCGGAACAATCCCGACCACCGACTTTGATGCACGGTCAAACATTTTTTATTTGACGCTGACCTGTGCACGTCACCGGTGACCCTGAGGATAAAACATATTAGGTTCCCTCGACCAAATTTGATAAGCTATCGAATGCCGTTCGGAATTTTAAGATCGTCCAGTAGTTTCGGAATCAGCAGGGGAGGCTATAAATGCCCCCCCCAGTAACTCGCGTTATGAAATATACCCCAGTAAGGCGCGGGTTAACCCGCGCTTCACCGGGGTCTCAGTCAAACACCATTGACGGTGGGGCAAGTATTACTCCCCTCGTTATCTTTGGAGCCAATCATCGCAGAGAGACGCACAAGATGAGCTTCAAAGCTCCTAATGAGACGCATCTAAAGCATATTCAAATTTTCAAATGGAGGTCACATCAGGTCAAGGTCGGGTAAAATGTCAAAATCGAGACATTTGTGTTTATGGACCATACTTTTCATCCAGAGCCTTTGATTGCAACCATGGTCACCCGAAATGCTCCCAAATGTATCATGTAAATTACGCATCAGCTAAAATGAGTTTTTTTGGGCAAAGGTTAAGGTCAAGGTTAGGTCACAAAAAGTAACTATCCGCCGAAGATTGCAAAGGTCATGCGACACAATTGTTTGATGAGCTATTTGATGCGTAAAATTCGATAGTGATTGCCATTTTGCCATTTGAACTAATTTAAAAAGTAAGTGTCAAGCTCAGGTCAAGTTCAGGTCGCAAAAGGTCAAAATTTGACATTGATAAATCTTAACAAAAAGGCATGTTTCTCAGACCAGGTTTATGTCAGAAATACGGTGTTTACATTTATCTGTCTGTATTTTGTCAAAGAAAGACAAAAATGTCCTTTCAGAATATCACGTCATGTGTTGCATGCTTTGGGAGCCATAAGTCAGTCAAAACAAATATATTGCTATAAAGTTTGGTCTCAGTATTTGTCATCATATGTGATTATCGAACACAGGTACCTACTACCTATACTCCATTTTCTAATATATTTTTTTAAAAAATGTAATCATTTCCCCTCCCCCAGGATGTTCTTTGACATTTGTGGGGTGACAAATAAGTTTGAAGAAAAAAAAAGTAATTTTGTAGGCCTGGCCCTTTTCTATCTTTTCAAGTTTTTTGGTTTGCACTTTGGTCACTACGTGGTTTTGTACGGCCTGTTTATTAAAGACCGCAGTCCACCTAAAAAAATAAAATAATAATATGATCGAGCAAGCTAGAATGAATAATCATGTTTACTGGTAAGTGGTAGTCATACAACATATATTAACGCAGATAAAAAAATATTTGGTTCGATTTTTTTACCTCAGAGAATGCGAAACCAGCTTGGCTTTAGACAAGATCTTCAACGACTCGATTTTGTGAGGGATGTGGCGTATACAAGACAGTATTTCCCAAGTACTTGTTGGGTGAACCTACCGGCAGTGGCAGCCCGGGTTCGAGTCGCTTCGGCGCTCGCTTTTGCTCCTGATGGGATGGCTGCGGTGCCGGTGACTGGATCGCAAGCTGAAGGTAGGTGACGTCGGGTGAGCGGGGCGGACCGTGTCCGCCCTGTCAGGTATGTCGGGCACGTAAAACCTTCGTCTAGAAATCTGCCGACCAACAGGAATTCGTACGCATCGGGTGGTGAGGTCAGGGCCTCGCAACAAGCTCTGCTTAGGCGCGGGTCCTGACTTTGGAAATCCATCCATACAAAACATTCGGACTAAATTTATTTAAAAAATACCGGAAAATACAACGCTTTGAGAACCACCACAGAACTTGCTCTAAGTAGGCATTCGTCACTATTATATTTCGCTAAGAATGTGTAGTGTCCGCCACTGTCGCTCACTGTCCGTGCTCTGGGGCGTCAGTCTGGATTCTGTGTCCCACTCACAAGGTCATGCACGGTCTACAGGTCAGGCGCTCCGGTCTCGCCGGCCCGAAACAGTTTGTTCTGAAATGTATTGAAACAGTAGGTATGCAATCATTCATCAGATATATTTGCATCAAATCCACGGCAAGGCGGCTTTTCATTGTTGTTCGTCATCTTAATCTAGTCGGAAAGCAGCTGCACAACACCATTCATACACCCGTTCGTTCATACACAATCATTCGTTAGCGGATTTTTGCGACAGCAGCTCATGCTTAAGAGTTGTGCGGAAATGGCGATCACTTGTGAAAATGGTGATCACACAAATGCACTTGTGCCGTATTCAGCATCTTAACTCCGCGGTAGCAAAGTCGTCGCCTGCCAGCTTCCGTCCTAATCCGAGGTAATGTATAGGTGATTGGCATGACAATTTTCATGAGAGTGAGCCTGGCTGGTGGGCTGTCCGATGACATTGAATGGTTTTCGAGATCATAGGGTGGGGGCGAATCGCCAGAGGCGTGTTATTTTCAGAGGCCTCCAGGGCGTGTGTTCTAAAAAGATATGCGGGCGGGCACCCCGGCCTGACATTTGACATCTTTATGCGCAAACTATAGCGGTAGCGGCATATGATGTCACAAAAATGTTCCAAATTTAATGCAGAATGACTCTAGGTGTGAAGTTTAATTTCGTGCAAAAAACAACTTAACACATAGAATCATTCTGCGTTCGATTTGGAACATTTAAGTGGTAGTCTTATTGCGCTACCGCTAGTAGTTTTCTCAATACATTGGTAAGTGTCAGTCGGAGTGCCTGCCCGCCTATCCTTTAACGCGGGCTGCGCGCGGGCCGCCGACTGCTTTTGGTATAGTCACAATATGGCCGCCGTCATTAGACCAGTCCTCCAGCCAATGCGCCTTCATCTCTTTAAAGTTCAGTGTTCACAAGTCACAACTGCGCCGAAGCAGAGTTAGCATGTTTATGATAAGCGAATCTCGTACTGAACTAGAATCTCTGGAGCTCTGATAACATCGATATACACCGTGTGTGTTAGGGGAATCTCCGCAGCCCTAATAGCCACTTTCAGACATAATTGCGTGCTGAATTGGAATCCGAAGCTCCTGTACCCTCAGTGTCTGGGGGTAAATTAATATCTCTGCATTCCTCACTCACAGCACTGTGCTCGAACGGACGGATTATGCGGTATGAAGAGGCGCCGTTTATGTGATTTGATGTGTTTGATGAGGCCCTGTATAAACATACGGTAATCCGATGTGGAACGCTTCGTGGAGGGTGGTATGATTGTGTGGGCGCATAATCCATTTACCACAGTGATGATGATTCGTGGAAATGAACGAACAGTGTCTTATACCCATGTTTCTAAGAGTTGCTTTTGCTAATAAAGCTAATTGACTGTGTCTTTCTCGTTTGTTTGGGGAAATTTGCACACATAATATAAGGTAGGTACATATATAAGCCAAATCGAAAATAGAGACATCCATGTATATTTATTTAGTGTTACACGCTCTTGTTTAACCTTAGTCGTGAGCGGCCGGATTCCAGGCTGGGTTGTTTCCGCAATCAGCATATCGGTCGCCACCGACTCCGGAGGAACCCGTGTTGCAGCATATCTGTCGCCACCGACTCCGGAGGAAAACCCGTGTTGCAGCATATTCCGGTCGCCACCGATCCGATGAAGCAGTGTTTCAGCACACTTCGCTCGCCAACTGACGCCCGGATGAAGCAGTTGTTTCAGCCATGATCCGCTCGCCACTGACCCCGGATGAAGCAGTGTTTCAGCACATCGCTCGCCACTGACTCCGGGGAACTAGTGAAAGTAGGTCCAGCCGTTCCTGAACAACCGGACAGAGGCCCAACGGGCGGGCCGCCTCATAGGGACCTAAAGGGCTGCATTTGTAACGGGATACGGGTCCGTGTGCTCTCTTGTGTGTGCCTCTGGGCCCTGCAGATTTAAATATATAAAGTAAAACTTTGACTTTCATTGTATTGTTTTCATTTTTAAATACAACAAAACAGGGGCCACACGGGGCCACCTCCGAGGGGCCTCATCAGGCCGCCTCTGAGCAGGAACGTAGCCAGGGAGTGTCCCCCTCCCCTAGAGGTAGGGAGCTGCTTTTTCGGTGAGGAGCAGCGCGCCAAAAAGGGCCGACGAGACTGCGAAGCGCGGTATCATGGAACTCTATCAAAAAGTCTGGACCACGCTAAACATGGTCTTTGGAGAGTTTAGACACTTCAGAGGCCCTTAGGCCACCTGCCCACAGGACCCCTTTTCTGAAAGACCAGAAGACCCCAGGACGTTCAAAAGGCCCTGTTGAGGAAGAGGGGCCTCTGGCGATACAAAAGGGTCCTGGGCGATCCGAGAGGTCATGAACATGCGAATGGGCCTGTACCAGCACAGAGGACCCTGGCAGGTCGAGGGGCTCCTGGAAGATCGAGGGGGCCTCTGAGCAGGTAGATGGGCCCTGGGAATATCGGTAGGGTGACAAAGCAGCCAAGAGCAGTTTCCTTAACCAGGTCTTAATGGCCTGGACAGACCCCGAGGGCTAATGGGAAATTAAAGGGCCCTAATGAGTCAGAGGGGCCCTTGACCAGACTAGAAGGGTCCCTGGGCGGATCAGAAGGGCCCCTGAACATGCCTAATTGGCCTTAGTCAGCGCGGAGGGACCCAGTGCCCAATGGGGCCCTTTCAACGCTCGGGAAGGTGTCCTTTAAACGCTCGGTAAGGGGGTTCTTTTGAGGCACTACCGCCCCGGGCGAAATCCTGTCTATACGTGCCTGCCTCAGAGAGGCCCCACGAGGCCGCTTAAGAGGGGCCCCACGAGGCCGCTTCAGAGGGACCCACGGGGCGGCGGGGCCGCCTCAGAGGAGCACAACGGGGCCGCCTCAGAGGGGGTCCCACTGTGGGCCGCTCAGATGGAGCCCTGCATTTCGTAGAGGGGCACGGGCCCGTGTGCCCCCCCCCCCCCTCCTGGTTGCGCCTTTGACTGCACTACTAGCCGTTTTCACGGAGGATTTATTCGCCGGGTGCATCGTCATCGCGTGGTGTCGATGAAGTGGACAAAACATTTGCCCTACACTGTACATCCCGTTCAGCATGCAGCGGCGCAGACTTTTTCAAAAGACGTATCTATGTAAGAAGTTTTCTGAACTTTTTTGCGCTCAAAATATGTCAAAATTACTTGCCTGATGATTACGTGTTAAAGGGACTGTCCCACCTTAACATTATATTTGAGTTGAGATAGCCATTTTCCGTGCTTCGGCATTTAAATTATGTATGGTATAAGTTAAAACAACCCCGAGGTCGAATACAAAGAAATTTGAAGTTTGGTTTTGACATCTCAACAAAGAACCTATAGTGTATTAGCATTAGGGTTCTTATCGATGTCCCCCCGTGTCATCCTCTCTTTACCATGTTTTTTGAAAGTCGACTGGTTTACATTTGGCTGTACATAAGCCATACTAGTCCAACATATAGGCAGCGTGAAGGTTTTTCCTCTATTTCCAAAAATCTTCATTATGAGCATCAGCCCAAATATTAGAGGGTATTTTTATGAAATTAAGCACTATTAGTGAAAAACATAATGTCATAATCGTGTTCGGCAGCAATTAATTAATATTTAGCCCAACATGTGGCGTACATGTGTAAACACTTTTGACAAGGTGGGACAGTTCCTTTAAGCGTGATTGACTACGCATAATAAGCGACTATTTCAGGTTAACCCCGCTCCTGAAAACGACACCAACTGAGGTTTTTCTTGCATAACTGTTTACACATACAACCGATCTGGCTGAAGTTTTCAGTAGCTGAGTTAACAACAATTATACGTATTCTGTCAAAATTCCTTTTTTAAAGTTGGAAGAAAATTACGTTTTAGTGACGTCATGTTGCTGAAAAACGTTAAATATTGGAAAATTCCTAGAAAATAGAGCTATGCAGCAAATCGCCAACAAAAAACGGCATGTATCGAAAATGTATTTTTTGTCAAATTGGCAGGATCATATTTTTTACCCCAAAAATCCAAAAACATTTTGTATCACTGCGAAATCGAAAAAAATAAAAGATGCTAAAAAAACGGAATATGTGTGAGAGAACTGAGTATGGACAATACTCAAACAAAAATTAAAAGCATTATCTCTAATTTTGACTGAGTGATGGCTCCCTAAGTATAAGAAACTCGTGACGTCATTTAACAAAAACAACTTGTTTTGACGTTTCTTGAACAGATACGAACAAATAAATACTTTTTCTTGTATTTCTGAAACAAAACTGGTCGAGGAACATGCCTTTTTAATTACATTGATAAATTTCGAATTTTAAGATTCTCTGACAGAGCAAAATCGCTATTCTGGACGTGGTCAAGTCGAGGTCATTCACTTGACCTGAAAGCTCACCCGTTGACCTGAAACCTAAAAACCGGATACAGTTAGATTCCTCACATGACAGGCAACATGCTGGTTCTTATTGCGCTTCTCTATGCTGCTTAATTTGGAAGTTAACAGGGGGTCGTTTTTGAACCCCCGTAGGACGAAAGTGAGAAAACTCTCGTAGGGCGAGGGATAAATCGAGAAAAAAAATATAACTGTGCAGTGTTTCAGCATTTCGCTCGCCACCGACTTCGAAGGGGCCAGTGTCACAAAAGGCTTGCAAAACTGTCGTGATGTCATTGCCAGACACCGGACATCCCGTGTTTATCTTATGAAGCAAGACTTCGAGTCCTGCACGGGCCATGGGACTGTACTGAAGAACCCTGCTGTGCAACTGTGGTGCTGCTGAACTAGCCGAGCTGCCTAACTAGCCGAGCTGCCTAACTAGCCGAGCTGCCTAATTAGCCGAGCTGCCTAACTAGCCGAGCTGCCTAACTAGCCGAGCTGCTGAACTAGCCGAGCTGCCTAACTAGCCGAGCCGAGCTACCTAAACTAGCCGAGCTGGCCTAACTAGCCGAGTGCATAACTAGCGAGCTGCCTTACTAGCGAGACTGCTTACTAGCGAGCTGCCTAACTATCCGAGCTGCTGAGAAAACTAGCCGACTGCCTAACTACCGAGCTGGCCTAACTAGCAAAGCTGTGCCTACAACTAGCCGAGCTGCCTAACTAGCCGAGCTGCCTAACTAGCCGAGCTGCCTAACTAGCCGAGCTGCCGAACCAGACTGCAGTGCTGAGAAATAACTGAAAAACTCAAGAAGAAAAGTTTCACAAATACCGAAAAGTAGGTACTTTAAAGGTAAAACAGACGAAAGGTACCAAATGGTGTGCTTAAAGTTATCGCCGAAAAAGGGACCAAAAAGCGAGCTGCCAATTGCGGTCGAGTTTGTAGTTCCGACACACTCAAAAGATACCTACGATTAAAGTCAGAATTAAAGCCTGGAATACCGGATCGAGCCTCAGCCCTCGCCTCTGTCGAGCATTTATTCAGCTGTGACGTCCCACTACATTGAATTGTATCACATGATCTCTCAGTGAGCCAGCAGCCACTGCTCACTGTTCACTGCTCCCTGCTCAGCTCTCAGCTCTCAGCGAATCAGTGGTCAGTGTATCCCTTCCGTACCGGGTACTGCCCCTGTCGACTGACGGAGCTGGTTACAATGAATGTCGGCCTGTACCTGTGCATTGAGCGGCCGCTGCGGTCACGGCCTATATAAACCAGTAAGACGCCTTAAACGGCGAAGGACGAGCGAGTCCGAATAAATCCGCGTCAATTTATCACCCGTCCAACGGAGGTTCGTCTTTGTGCCAAAGATGCATTTAAATTTTTCGCTGTTTTGTTTTTTGCCGTCGCAAATAGATCCAACTTAAATCGATACATTTAAACTAAATAGGTTTTGATGCCCTTATTTTAAATTTGCAATTTATAAGCTTCATGTTTGTAGGCAAAAATTCATTTTGGGTGGGTATTAGATGGATTGATTGCGCTTTACAGCCGCATCATTTTATGCGGTCTGAGCACTCTTTGGTTTTTGAAGCTACGGCGGTGTAATTAAGGTAAATATGTATAAAATCGTCAATAAAATATTAATTAACTGACAGATTTTTAACAACTGAAAACTGTATGCAAACATAAATTTTTTTTGATTGCATTTTAGAGACGGACATTGGTCTACAGATTGGTGTTGTTTCATCGCTTAACGTCCCATAGGTGCTGAGCACTGAATTTAAATTGTTTGAAGACGTCATAATAACTTATGATTTGCGCTTATATTAGCCAGTAACTTTGCACCGTTCCACGCGCCGCTGATCGACACATAGGCATACCCGGGGCGAATAACGTTCTCTCTACGCGTCTGTGTTTGAACCGTAACTTACGACTTTGTTGCCGAGAGTTATTAGAACGGTCGCGGTATTGCAACGAGTTGTTCTTGCATGCAATTTTCGTGCCTGGACGGAACAGGGTGCACGTGCGCACGTATGCAGTTGGACCAGAGTTGACTAGTGCAACATTGCCCAGTGTGTGGTCTCCAGCCACAACACCAAAATTAATTTAGGCTTTATAGTCAAGCCGTCTCAGCATACAAGCAGGAATACAACTTTCTGACACCACCTGACGCGGCGACGTGTCACGGCACAATGCTGAACCCATCAATGAGAAAAAAAACATCGTCTAATAATCATTATGTCATTGAATGGGTCTATCAGATGGCGAAAAACGCTGTCAACGGCTGTATAAGCCAGGGGGATCAAAGATATGAAGCTTCTGACCAGCGGATCGCGGCCGGGCCGGCCGGGCCCGGCCGGAGTGCGCCGCTTATATGTGAGAAAAAATCTTGAATTCCAATGAGGACTCGCCTCCGCGCTTCGCGCTCGCTCGTAAACATGGCAGGCGGCGCGGCGGCCGCAGTCACCTGGCTCGCGTCGTGCCATGCAGGGCCGGCAGTGCAGTGGAGCAGTGGGTCCGAACCGAGGCCAGTGACCAGTCTGCAGGGCAGCGGCGGCTGTGTAGCGCTACAGCACGTGAGAAGGTATGTACTATGACGTACGTCAGCGCTGGATAGCATCTGCCACAGCTTGCAAGTCTGGTGCCGAGCTGGGGACAGCCGCGCCGCGACGCAGCTCGGGTCAGATCGCGGCGAGCCAGCACTCGGCACGCAGCAGTGAGAACTGAACACGTGGAACGTGACATCGCTGCGCCATGACTGCAGATGGGACGCCCCAGCCCCCAGCTTCTCCGCAGCAGACGCTGCAGACTGAACGGCCGGTTTGCTTACAGAGCTGGTGAGAAGGTGGGGGAGGGGGAAAACAGAGTGTGACGCGATACTTGACCAGTACTGTAAACACACAAATGCCGCTCCTGTGGCAAATCTGGTCTGCGGTGATGCCGCTCCTGTGGCAGGTCTGGTCTGCTGTGATGCCGCTCCTGTGGCAGGTCTGGTCAGCGGTGATGCCGCTCCTGTGGCAGGTCTGGTCAGCGGTGATACCGCTCCTGTGGCATATTTGGTCAGCGGTGATACTGCTCCTTGGGAAGGTTTGGTCGCTCCTGTGGCAGGTCTGGTCGGCTGTGATACCGCTCCTGTGGCAGGTCTGGTCGGCTGTGATACCGCTCCTGTGGCAGGTCTGGTCAGCAGTGATACCGCTCCTGTGACAAATATGGTCTGCTATTCTGGCGCTCCTGTGGCAAATTTGGTCGGCCGTGATACCGCTGCTGTGGCAGATTTGGTCGGCTGTTATATCGCTCATGTGGCAAAACTGACCCGCTGCGGTGCCGTTCCTGTGAAGCCTGGGCCCTGGCTAGCTGAAGCCCGCTGTGAGTGCTGCAGTATTGATTGCTCCTATATAGCCTGGCTAGCTGAAGCCTGCTGTGAGTGCTGCAGTATTGCTCCTATATAGCCTGGCTAGCTGAAGCCCCGCTGCTGAGTGCTTGCAGTGTCGCCCCTGTGAAAGCCTGGCTAGCTGAGGCCTGCTGTGAGTGCTGCTAGTATTGCTCCTGTGAAGCCTGACTAGCTGAGCCCGCTGTGAGTGCTGCAGTGTCGCCCTGTGAAGCCTGGCCCTAGCTGAGGCCTGCTGTGATGCTGCAGTATATGCCTACCTGTGAAGCCTGACTAGCTGAGGCCTGCCTAGGAGAGTGCCCTGAGGATCGCGCGCTGCCGCGGTTTGCGCATCGCGTTCGCGCCCGGCCGCGGGTTTTATGGCGTTTGTGGTGCGATTTCATCCTCTATTCTCGAGGGGTCGCACGGCGGTGCCGGCGGGGTCGGGCCAAAGCCGGGCACAACAGGCCGAGACCGTCTGTAGATCCGGAACGCCGGGCTCTTCACGTCGCAGGCAGTGCAATACCTTCCACTGTTGTCAGTTGAGCTAGCTTTGCTGCCATCTGTTCTGGTCATTACCAGCTCCATGCGCTGGAGAGGGCAGATATGGGTTGGTTGTACACTTGGAGGAATAAAGGCCGTGCCATCTCACGTGCCGAGCCGGCACAGGTGCGGCCTCCAGGTGACCTGCGTGCTCTCAGATCCAGCTCGAGCGACACGTGTGCTCACCGTGGACAGGATATGCTCTGTTTAAGTACTGGGGGCTCCTGATGGTAACTGGGTATTTTGTGTGTTAGTATGGGCCTTTGATATATTTGGTCATGTTTGTACTGAGGGTTGAGACGGGCAGTGGGCGGATCCAGGGGGTGGCCGTAGGGCTGAGCCCCCTGCGATAGAAAAGTGCCGCCCCCGGGCGCCAGAAGGCGCCCGGGGGCGGCTTTTCGGTGCCGTATGAATTTGCAGGCGGCCGAAGGCGCCTGCAAATCCATCGCTGCGCTCATTCCCGCCCCTCTAAGGGCAAAAATTATGTTATCAGAGCACAATATTACCGCCCTCGGAAAGAAAAATTGCCGCCCCCCGAAGCAAAAATGGCCGCCCCCTGAAGCAAAATAACAAAAAAATTGGACCATGCGCCCCCGTACGCAGAAAATTATGCCGCCCTCGGCCTGAAAGGCCCCTGGCCATGGAGAATCCTGGATCCGCCACTGTGAGAGGTGCACGGTGCACAACCGTCCCGACTCACCCGTGGAGTGAACGGAACAATGCACAGACATATGAACTATGTGAAATGTGGGGCCGGTGTAAAAGCCGTAGTCTCAGCGGCTGGGCTAAGAAAGCTTGCATTGGAACTGACAATTTGTTCACAAATGCTTGTTTGAAATAGCTGTTTTAACTATTCCTCAAATATCACCAAAAACGTATTGAACGTAATTTAACTTAGAACATCCGAAAATAAAGTTTGAATTTGAGCCAAAATCAAGATAAACAGGAATGAACGAGTCGATGTATTATTATTCGACCACATTATGCTCCTGCTACAACTACAATCCATAATGTCTGACATATTGCAGACACGATCACACTATATATTTACACATACTTGATCTGAATCACATGTTTGTATCTTTAACGTCATGGACGCATAAATGCATTACATATTCATGAACGTCGCCTGTATAGGTGGAGAACTGTTTTCAAAGTCCTCCTGTGAATGAAGTATGAACGATGAGTCAATTGATTATGATGATGGGATTATACTTGGCCGAGGCTCGAGGACCAGTTACGCAGTCAGAAATTGTATTTCTCTCCTCCGTCAAATGTTGTTGACCGCGGGGAGGGGTAGGGTCGGGTCGTCAGCTTTTTTTTGCTAGTGTATATTTGGTTGGCTCAGGGGGAGGCGCATGGTCGGTCCCCGTGCCCCCTTGACTGCGTCCCTGCCGAGGACATGGGCACGTGTAGATAAAAATACGTTGCATAAGTGCTAGATCGAACGTATTTATTCATACTGATAAATAATTGCGGCGTATTCACTCGACAAACCATGGCAAAGTAATTTGGAATATGACAGCACAGTGCGTACATAAACGAAATGAGAAAGAAGGCAATAAAGACGGAGAAATACGAAAGGACATTTACACACTAAAACATTGCTGGACTCTGTGGTTGGTAATTGGGATACAGGGCATGTGATTTAAAGTAAAACTTCGAAGCGATTTTTTATTTTCTTCAAACAGTCGTATCGATTGTTTTACTCACAATTTGTTTACAAAAAGTCGTATCGGCTATCCAGTATGCATATGTATAATGGGATTATATTTGTACTTCTGTATTTTATATAATACACAAACTAGGGCCTGCAAACAAAACAATAAGTCTCCCACAAAGTTGCCCCGAGTCCGCCAGGGCCACTTTAAAGTTGGCCGACGGCCGGGGCTGCCGAGGTAGATTCCCCACCCGCGGTCGCCTGGGATCAGTGAGCCCACCCTCACTCAGACGATGCGGTGGTGTGCGGTACATTGGGGGCATTGGGCGTGCCGACTGCCGACCACAGAGGTCGTTTCGAGTCCGTCCAAACATTTCGCCAGAAGTGGGACTTGGCCCACTTCTGGCTGAATATCTCACTACCAACTGGTCAGAAGAGGGTACCAGTGGGATTCACCCGGCTCCGCGTAGCACGGACCCGGCCTTGCCGCCTGTCCGGTGTTCACTGGATATCATCCCCAGTTAAAGTTTGTCACATATGATACGGGGACTAAAGGCTGGCTATAGAGATATACGGAAAGGCAGGATGCTGCTATTGTAGCAGTGGCATCCCTGTGCGTTTGACCGTTTGCTTTAAGGGCGGTGTTATACTGAGGATGCATCTGCTGGATAACGAGTATTCTGTATCGTATTGAATTGCGCTCGAATGTAGAGACAGCGGCATATTACCACTGGTGCTTAGACAATCTGAAAGTGACCACAGCGGTTTGGTAGCACGACTCAATATTGTATTGGATTGGATTTAATCTTTGCGGAAGGTATGTTTTGTCCACCGGAGTCCGGAATATGACTATTTTTAACCATGCTTATGATAAATTATTGTTCAGTAAACGTCTGCAGAGTGTGGGAGTCACACCGCTGTGTCCCATTCTAACATGGCCGATGTGCGGCAGGTATACACCTTTTGTCAGCAGACGTCCTACATGAGCTCTGAACGATGGCTCTGACCAGCCTGCTAACATGGCCGATGTGCGGCAGGTATACACCTTTTGTCAGCAGACGTCCTGCATCAGCTCTGAACGATGGCTCTGACCAGCCTGCTGGGAGACGTTGTGAAGGTGTTGCGAGGCAAGGGGCCGGGCAGTGTCAAAATCGACAACAAGGTGTTCCAGCTGCACTACCGGTTCACCACGTTTCTGTTCCTGGGTACGTAGCGATCGCACGTATAAAAAGACCACGGGAATAGGCAGTTAAGTGATGATAAGCACCCAGTCGTTAAGGTTGTGTTTTGTTAGCGTAACATCTTGGTAACATTTTAGTCATGTGACGCATTTACAGCTTTTACATTTTACATTTACATCCCTTAGCATTAGATGAGCTGCAAGGCATAACACTCGGTAATGTGATTCCAGCGCCTGTCAGAAGATATTCCTAGTCACGGTGCTGTGTATCGCTTCCAGTGTGACGCTGTGTGACGCCGTGTGACGCCGTGTGACACTGTGACGTGTGACGTTGTGTGACGCCGTGTGACGTGGTGTGACGCCGTGTGACGCCGTGTGACGCCGTGTGACGCCGTGTGACGCCGTGTGGTGCTGTATGTAACGCTGTATTGCAGAGTGACGGTGCTGTGCCCCGCTGCAGGTTTCTCCATCCTGGTGACGGCTTACAACATGATCGGCGCCCCGGTGACGTGCGCTTGCAGTCAGTGCAATGGCAGAGGTATCCCGCTGGACGTGCTGAACGCCCACTGCTGGGTTTCGGGCACGTACATCATTCCCGGTGCTGTCGGGGAGAAGGACGGGTTCCACCGAGGTACGTCCGCGGTGGTCAGTGACCTTAATTCAGCTGCCATTTCATTCAATCTGCTCCTCAGGCTCAAGCTCGATGAAGATTTCCGGGTCAAATCCTGGAATCCAAAGATCTAAAGCTCAAATAAAAATACAAAGATTTCCAGGGACATCAGGTCTTAAAGAGAATGTTTCACCTTTCTAAAAAAAGTTGGTAAAATATAGTAAAAAAGTAGTTGTAAAAAGTCAACGTAGTTGCCCTAGTTGCAGTAACAAAGTGTGAAGTAGTGCCGCTGAAAACGATAGTGATATTTGTTTCTCGGAAAGTTACTTGTAGGGAAATATTCACATTTACCCACAAAAATGTAGTTATTGCTTATAATCGACAGACGAGACCAAAATATATTGAAAATTCATCACATTTTGCATTAAAACGTTCCTACCGAAAGATATTTCGAGTTTTAAAGGGAAACTGCCACCTTCCAAAAAGTTATCAAATGCACGCCGCTTGTGGTGTTAAATATGAAGTTATTGCTGCCGAACGCGATTATGACAATTGTTTCTCACAAAGAGTGCTCAATTTCATAAAAAGTTAAGTTTTAAAATTTGGGCTGATGACATATCAAGGAATTTCGGGAAATAGAGAAAACCTTCACGCTGCCAAATGTATGGCTAATGTATGGCCAAATGCAAAAAACAAGTCGACTATCATCTAACCAATTTAGTAAAAAAGTGACGACTTCATCGGCTCAGAATCCCTCGTTCAAATACAACTGGGGACGTGGGGATGTTACAGATCTGTCAAAAACCAAACTCAAGCATTTAATGTGTGATGTACGACCCGGAGTCGGGGTTTGGTGTTTGTAATAAGGTAATAGTTCCCTTTAACCATTGGGTTTTGAGTTGAGATAGCCAAAGGTTGTGGTCGCATGCTCGAAATGACTTGTGATTCGCTTTCACATTTTCAAGAAACCTCTTAAGTATTTAATATTAAGTTCCTAAAAGTCGAGAACCGGGGGCTATACCTGAGACATCCAATCAGCTGATTGGCTGATTTTTGCTGATTGACGCATGATTAATGAGAAGTAGAGATGACGTAGAGCTTTGAGGAGAAAAGTTCTTTGATAGAAACGCTTAGGGGCGGACTGGACAAAAACATATTGTTTCAGTACCGTCATTCCCTGTATTGCAAGAATAAACTTTGTGAGGATATTGTGATTTTGATGCTTAAATTCGTCTACATAAAACGTTATTCTCAGTAATTCTCAGAGAAATTATTTCGACTACCTAGTCTTAACAGATGGGCCGAAATTCCGTTTTCAACTTGCTGCTTCCCTTGAGTGCATGGGTTTCAGGAAATAATTCCCGTTCCACTGCATCTGATTAATGCAAAAAGAATTACCCTGATATTTGTCGTAAATGAATACAGGTAAAGGCTAAGTTAAAATATTTATGCACAACTTTCAAACGTCCATAAGATGAACCACGGAATTCTTGATAAACACAAATAACGGCAAAGAAATTTGTAAGATTTTGCCGTTTGTTTTTATCTTGTGGACTTAACCAATATAAATAATTATTCGGTCGTCGATAATTGCCAAATAATAAATGAATAAGCACGTGAAACATTTGACTTCGAATTAATCTCCGTGGGTTCTAAAAGCGTTGCATTTCGCCTCATGTTAACAAGTTATTAAGGCAAGTTACTGTCTTGTAATGTCGCCACGATCCTCCAAATCGAATGCACGTTTTCTGAAATGACATACGTGCTCTAAGAAAGCTGATTTCGCATTACTTTGAGGAAAAAAAATATGAAAATATGCACCCAACCATAATTGACATGTTTAATTTGCTTTTTCCGCGTAAAATATAGGTTTCTTTGACTTACTTGTCAATATGGTCATCGTAATTTCTTGCTTCTATTCATCATTTAAATTAGCTTTTTCCTTCCTCCATTTTTTTCAAGGTGAAATATTCACTTTAACTATACCTTACATAATTTAAATCCCAAGCACTCAAAATGGCTATCTCAACTCAAATGTAATGTTAAAGTGGCAGTGTCCCTTTAAGTTGATAAGCGATCCACACTTTTAACGACTGGTGCTTGCAACTACTTCTGGTTCTCATCCAACCACGCGCTTTTCCCGCAACACTTTTACGCAATGGAGTGGAAAATATATTGTGCGTTCAGCTTGTTGTGATTATATGCCCGCCCATCATTTACATCTAATAGCCAATAGGTAACCAAATTAGCAGTTCATCGATGCGCTTTTTATGGCAGCCATTTTAGTGGTTGTGTCTCCCGATTATTGCTTCGTTTATTTTCAACATTAGGAGTTTTGTATAGTTCTGGTTATAACACTATGCTTTATATAATCATAAAAAATAATAATTTTCCCTAAAAGAATAACACACAATAAAATGGCAAGTACATCAGAAACTCATCAATGCGCTTGGACGGCGACCTGATTTAGTGTCGGCGACATGTTTCATTGACCAATCAGGGACGTTTGCACTCGTCTTGGCACACTTGCTTCATTTCTGGTCCTGTGACTTGCATTTACATACATGACGTAGGGAATGATAACGTTGTCAGTGACCGAACAGAGCCTCGGTGGCCATTTTACATTGTTCGTATGGGAAGTTTTTTGCCTTAGGTGCGCCATTCTAGATAACATCTTCTTTACTCTGTTTATAGTGGTGATCGTTTATGGATATCTAAACAAAACAATATCCAAAACAGAAAATATTTAAATATCAACTAAAAATTATCCAGACGTGAATTTGATCGTATCCAATACTCAATCCAATTGCTTCTTACCGTAATACAAATATGTTTGACATTCCAAAAGAGTAGGCACACTTCCTTTAAACTTGTTTTTACTTTTGGGACAATTACGACGCTATTAAGACCAATCTTTTAAATCAATCTTCGTCAACTTTTTTAGACAATTCTGACGACTTGAATTCGAAAAGTATTGTGTTATCGTCCTTGCAGCAGGTAATACAGCCAAGGTTCGATAAATACATTTTATTTTTATCCCAGGACCAACAATCTTGAAGTGGCTCTCAGCCAATCAGCGGCGTAACTCGCATAGATCCTTTTTGTAAATGTAAAATTAAGCTGCTAATAAATGGTTAAGTTTGAAGAAAAAATGTGCAACTTAGACTTTTCAATAACAACCAAAGATATTGGCGATCTCAGTTTAAAACCAATACAATGGTGAAACATTCCATTTAACGACACAGTAGTGCGTGCATAACGTCTTCTACCGGTCATGCATCGATCGATCGTGGATGACATCTCAATGTCCCTGTGTGCAGGTTCGACTAACCTGGGCCCTGGCCAGGGAAGGTACGAGGAGCGGGAGTATCAGAACTACTACCAGTGGGTGCCGTTCATGCTGGCGCTGCACGGCGTGCTCTTCTACGTGCCACACTGGCTGTGGACAATGAGCGAGGACGGCCGGATGGCGGCCATGGTCCAGGACATCCGCCTGCCGGTGCTGGACCGCGGCGTGCTCAAGGCGCGCGTCGTCAACCTCGCCGTCTACATGCGTCAGACGATGGGCACCTACCAGGGCTACTTCGTCCGCTTCGTGATCTGCGACGCGCTCAACGTCGTCAACGTGATCGCAACGATCTACTGCATCGACGCGTTCCTGGGGAACAAGTTCCTCGACTACGGTAACCAGGTGGTGCATTACCTCTCAAACGGCTCCGAGTACAGCCCATTCACCACCACATTCCCAAAGCATACAAAGTGCGACATGCAGTTCTACGGCACGTCTGGCAGCAGGTCCAGCAACGACGCCCTCTGTGTGCTGTCGCTGAACGTGCTCAACGAGAAGGTGTACCTGGTGCTGTGGTTCTGGCTCATCTTCCTGTCGGTGCTGTCGTCGGTGGTGTTCGTCGGCCGGCTCGTGCTGATGCTGGTGCGCTACTTCCGCGTGCCAATGCTGGAGCACAAGTCGCACCTCAAGTTCAGCAAGGCGGTGACGCGCGGGGTGAACTCGCTTCAGGTCGGCGACTTTTTCCTGTTGAGCCTGATAGCACGCAACATGGATGTCACCGCGTTCAGGCTTCTGCTCAAGGAGCTGGCGAGCGAGGACTTCCGCAAGAGCTGCTCCAGCCTGGACGGTGAGTCCGAGGCAGAGGACGATGAGGAGGAGCTTCCGATGAAGCGCAGGAACGTGGTGCGCAACAATGGCAAGTACGACGACTAAGTGGTGGTGGTCGAATTTGTACTAGGGAGAAGCGGGAGATGACTCAACGTGAACGGGAATGGTGAACTGGTTCTACAACGATAATCCTGATTGTTCTACTTTGGGCAGTTTCGACAGGTTTCAGCGGGACAGTACTGGCAGTGAAGGATGTCGCATCGTAGGCTCTCCGGGTCACACCGTCACCGCGATGAAGGAGTGATCTGATGTGTTAACGAGGGTGCCTCGCTTACTTGTGGGCGTCATATTGTGGTCACCGAAGGAGACAGTCTGCGGGATATACTCATTGTTCGATAAGCTTGGCATTAAACCATACTGGTATGCAGCGCATACTGCATACCCTAGTAGCACACATTACTTTCACGACGTCGTGACAACGTTTTCACAACGCAATCGCGTCGCATCAACGCTGTCATGACGTTGTCAACGCTGTCATGACGTTGTGACAACGTTATGTGCTGCTAGGGTAGCTTCGTTTATTTCTGTATTTCGTTGTGAGGGCAGGGATAGCTCGAAGTCTGATTGATGCCGTCGTTACATGCTTCCCGAGAGGTTTCGGGCACCGTTTCGGCTTGGCCAGACGGGCCGCACAGATGCCGATGCTGGCAAGATGTTCGTGTTCAAATATGTGTGTTTAATGTTTTTTGTTGTTTTTTACAGAAAATATAATAGCCCTTCAGAGGGACAAATCAGACAAAAATGTTAGCCTCGTTTTATTGTGGATATCTCAGAAAATGTTCAACACAAAACAATATGGAGACTCGATATCAAGCGGTCCAAGTATTGACGCGTTAAGAGCTAAAATATCTTCGGCGTATGAGATAACGATTCATCTGAATCAGAGCAACGGTAACATTTTACTTTGCGTAACAATATAAGCTTGTGTCTAGATATGTGATTGTGCTGCATAACCCATTGAGGTATTTGTATCTTCATAAGTGGTATTTGATGTGCTGCTCATGGGCTTATGGTATACCTACTGGTTCCATCTCTTTGCCACGCGATACTCAAAATGCTATGTTATGTTAACGTTGGAAAGTGTTATTGACTGTTAAATAATCTTTACAGCTGTGTTTTTACATAAGTAGGTATTACAAGTAAATGTGAAAACGAATAAAAATATACAATGTTTTGTGTGGTGCTAAATCTACATCACAGCAACACAGACACAGGGACAGCGTATTTACGTCGTGTATGTATGTACATACAGTAGGCTGTGTCGGCAAACATAAATGTTCAGGAAAATGCCTGATTCCTTGGCCCATGGGCCTCAAATTATGATTGACGTCGAAAATACCTTACAAAAATCGGCGGGTATGAGGCTAAAGTGATTTTGCTAAGAGCTTATTCAAATGCATTAGCGACACTAGCGCTACCTACAATCATGCGTAATGTTAGGTTTCGATGCTTTTCAACCGATGCTTAATTCGTGTTAATCAAGTTGTTCCTTTGTAAAACCTGACAAAAATGACGATAAGTTTCAGAAAATCACAACATTTTGTATTAGTCACTTCCATTATTAGCATAAGCGCCAATGAATCCCGACCAATGCACATGAAACGTTGTGTAAGTTTGCATTACTGCTACTCTACAGTGACATTATTTGTATTGTTGTTTACTTCTCTGCCAAGGTAGTGACACAGTATTGCTTTGATAAGCATAATGAAATGATTCTTTTCTTACGTTTAAACATCATAGGCACACTAAAAAAACAGACTTTTCCACTCGTATGCTGTCAGCGCGAGCGTCGCGAAACGTGTATGACATAATCGAGGTCAGCTGCCGTTTTGAAGCTCTGGGAGCGACTGCAATGGGTAGACAAAGAACTTCGTCCCAACGGGAAAAGAACACCCACCCCACAACACATTCACAGGCACACACAATTATAAAGTATGTAGAGAAAAAACACGTTCCAGATATGCACTTCTGCTCTACAGACTATATATCTGGACCGTGGCTGTACAGTGTACAGTACTACATACTGTATGTCTGGGTCATGGCTCTACTGTACAGATTGTATGTCTGCAACGTGACTGTATACTACAGACTGCATATCTAGACAGTGGCTCTACACTACAAAATGCATGTCTGGAACGTGACTACTGACTATGCACCACAGGGCACAGACTGTAGGTATATCCGGACCGTTGCTGTACACTATAGACTGTGTCTGGCTTGGCTCTACACTACACACTGTATGTCTGGACCAGACATGTTTCCATTTCCCTCAGGCGTTTTGGCCTTTAAATGAGTATATGTGGGCGAACGGGTGATATGCTAATAGGCACTTCCGCACATTGCAAACTTTGCTCCGTGCTTACTTTTTTCATGTGGCAACGTTTTTTCGTCAAATCGAAGAATCAGAACACCGCGGAAAATGGCCGAAGAAATCCTTCGGGATGATGATTCCGAGGTTCAGGGATCCAAAGTGGATCTCAGGCTATTTTCTAACGTTTTTGATAGCCAAACAAACCAAACAGGCTCAGGCAATAGAGATGGATCCGGACGCTAGATGTTACAACGCATATTAGTGCTGTGTTGCTGTTATCATTGTCAGAACCTTGATTCAAATTTGATGGCTTCTGGGATCCGAGCTACATGTCTGGTCTGGACCATGGCTCTTCACTACAGACGCATATCTGGACAAGACCTAAACTCAGTCTAACAGGCTGTTTAATCCGGACCGTGGCTGTACAACACTGACTGTATATCTGGAACGTTCCCTCTCTACACTACAGATGCAATATACCATGGCTCTTAAATCTATGCAAACCTGCATTGCAAGAGCCCCCGTGTGCTGCTACATGTAAAAAAATAGCACAAAAGCCTGTGACCCAACAGCTTGAATATGCTGCAAAGTGACACATTTTAATGAAGCAAGAAAGCTAAGCACATTTGTAAAAGAGGAAAAATTAGTTTGATTAACGTCTAACAAAGCTTTAAAACTTGTGCAGATCAGTAAATTGTCTGTTTCTCTCTGACAACACGCACGACTGGCATGCGCTACAACTAACACTCCAATCTATGAACCTTCAATCTGACTAAAATGGCATAAAAATATTTAAAGCAACGCATTCCTCAACTGTTCTAGCTCAGAAGGCTACCTCAGGTCGGAAAAGCAGAAATAAACAAATACAAATTTTCAGGTTTTCTGACTCAGTTGATAATGGCTAGGTATGTACCTACTATCTTTGGCCAAACACAGCCAAAGGTCACATAAAAACTATTTTATATCAGAACACAATTAAAAACTGGATATGGCAATATGAAACTGAGTACAAAAAAACGTGTACATACCTCCAGTTTGTCCCAGATCAGGTACCTAAACGCTGCTGCAGCACAGCCATCCACGCCTTCTGCACAAAATGCAAATGGCGTCGCAAAACCACGCGCGGCGTGTGGCTTTATCTGTAAGCTGCTTTTATCAGCACGACAAAACCATCCTATAAGCAGCAGGGATGCTGAACAAGCTAAGAAAAGCATCCAAGTTGGGTGATTTCCGCCGCCAAATTAAGAATGAAGCATATTTAAGGTGCTAAACCAGCTCTGAAATGTAGACCAACGTGCTGAAAATTTTGGGGGTGCTTTAGGTCAAAGAACCACTTAAACTGCTTCCGTGCATTGGTGCATTCGCTTGCATGTCATGTGTTTAAGTTTAGCACCAGGGAAGCCGGGACGGCTTAAAAGTACGGCCGCATGTTTTCCCGCTACAAGATCTTGTAGAAGCAGTTATGAGGCTGAGGATGCTAAATGTAGAGCATTTTGAGTGCTTGTTAACGCACCCAGGTCTCTTGTTCCAGTACCTTAGCATCCGAATAGCACCCCGAGGTGCTATTTTTTACAGTGTACACATAGAGACTGCACTTCTGGAACGTGACTTTACTCTACAAACTGTATACCAGTTAAGATGAAGTTCTTTGTCGGCCCATTGCAGCTGCTCTAAGCTTCAGAACGGCTGCTAAGTTTGATTATTGAATACACGTTTCGGGACGAAGCCGCTGACGGTATATGTGTGGTCGAGTCGTGTTTTCAGTGTACCTATGATGTTTAAACGTAAGAAAATGTTTGTTTTATGAAGTTTTATAAAAGCAATAATGTAACGCCACCATAAGTAAACAGGATACTTGTCATGTCACTGCAGGGAAACAGCAATGCAAACTTTCAAAACGTTTCACTGTCATTGGTTAATATGTCGGTATTCATTGACTCTTATGCTAATGATGTGAGTGATTTTAATGAAAGTTGCTGTGATTTGTGGATTATATTTTCAATTTTTATATGTTTTACTTTCAAATTCATATATTTGCATTACATAAACATTGGTTCAAAAGCAGCAAAATATATAATTGCACACGGATGTAGGTGGCGCTAGTCTCGTTAATGCATTTGAATAGGCTTTTAAGAAAATGACTTTAGCCTCATGTACGCCGATTCTTTTGCGGAGTTTTACACACCAATCTTCTTTTTATGCCCAAGCGCCAAAGAAAAACACATTTTCCTGATGATCTAAGATAAAAACTTGAATGGAATGATGAACACACAACACAGCCTGATTATATATATATATATATATAAAATATATATATATATATATATATATTATATTATAATTATATATATATATATATAGTATATATGTATATATATAATATTATATATTATAATATATATATATATATTATATATATTATATATATATATTATATATGGGCGGCATGTGAACTTAGTTGTGCGGCCCGCCCTTAAACCCCAATCATCATCCATCATATAAACTATATATATATAATAGTATCAAAGTCTCAAAAGTCAAAGCCCTTCCAAGTGAACAAGCAAACGGACGCAAGCAAACGGCTTATTGTTTCCTGCACAGCATACTGTTCCTAAGGATCCTCTGACTGCTCGCTCCCCTCGCATTCGGCGGTTCCTGGGTCAGACAGTCCAGTGACTCTCAACCCTACTACCGTGGTCGCTCTCTTCTTCCCCTCCCCTCCCCCCACAAGCGGAACTTTATGAAATCGCTCGGGGGGGGGGGCTCTAATGTTAATTTTATAGATTTGAACTCAGTTCTTTCCGTGCAACGCCAATAGGCCTAATGATAAATTTTGAAAATCATTGGGGGGGGGCTCGGGCACTCCCCAGGAGATATAAAGGTTCCCACCCGCTGCCTCCCGCACACCTATCAACATGATATCTCTTATCTTGTACGATTGCTAGGCTTGTTTTATTCGGGTACGGCTGCGCACCACTGCCCAATCTTCCCTATTCGGGCGATGCCACTTCACGCATACCTATCGCGACCGTAGTGCCACGTGGGGGCAGAGGAAAATACATATAAGACCGACTGTACAGTGTACACACCTAATATGCATACAGTTATTATAACCATATGTAGGTACTTTTAAAGGAAAGTGTCCACCTTAATAGATTCGAGAGAATACTATTGAATTACCAAACAGAGTGCGCAAATACTGATTCTGCTATTAATTTGTCATAAAAACCCGGTAACTGGAAATATTGATGAAACAAAATATTATACAACATGACGTCATTTCCAGATGTACGTCGCAAACGCGTCACACCTCCCAAGTTTTTGGTGAATCGAATTAGATAAACAAATTTGCGCTCGTTTGCGCCGGTTCCCTTTAATGCACTATGTGTGTGGGTGGTTAAACAAAGTTGTCTATCGACCAATGTAGTCAAAATATTCTATTTGGAAAGGATTGTGCTGCTAGGCCAAGAAATTAAAAAACTTAAAAACGTTCGCCTTTGATCATTGCAAGCAGCATTTCAGCGGCATCCTTCACACCAATGGAAGGAACACACTCAATAACTTATATTATTGTGATACAACTTTGTCAATAAATGAACACGCACGCAAAATCATATATAATGGCCTTGCGCATAATGGCTTAAGCCACTGCAGTGCCTATAAAGTATAAAATATATACGGCCTTGGCCACCGCTATTATGTATCAATGAAAATGCAGAAATGATCACCCACTAGCGGATCCGGGGGGGCATCAGTGGCAAATGCCCTCTCGCGCAGGAATCTGGGGGGGGGGGGCATTCAACACAAGTATGCCTCCGCTCGTTCCCTGCTGAACGTGAAAAACAATTATCTTAGAAGAACACCGGGAAAGTTCGCAATTTTTCGGGGGAAAATAACAATTTATCGTAAAAATAGCCTTAGCACTTAGGAGCAGATAAATTATTGCTATTCACAGTCAAAAACTGAAAAAATGACGAGCAGCTATACGCAGCCTAACACAATTTCCGCAATTGCTTATACAAATTAGGACAATGGATAAATTAACTCCATGAAGTGTCAGACAAAGGCTCTCCTTGACGGTAATTCCTGGCCACAGGGTCCACTCCTTTCATGAAATATTAGCTTTCAAGCAGGCTGCATGTTAGGCTAGCTAGCCTGTCGTTTCCGAGTTCCGAAAAAGGCGACGCGAACGCAAGAACGCGGACATCGGCACCCGGAATCTGCTCCAGCTGTGCCCAACCGTCTGGACCGAAGAGCTAATAGTGGAACCAGGCCACGACCATTTTCCCAAGTCATCTTCCACCAGGCTCCTCCAGATCCACAGGGACCATTTATGAACGGAAAGTCTTTGTGCCTCAGGCCTGCTGTTTTCAAATAATTTGCATATTACCAGTTGTTTGTTACAGACTACAGCCTGGTATAGACAGTGGTGGATCTACGGTTGGGCGAAATGGGCAATTGACCCCCCCCAAACTGTCAAAAAATGGCAAAAATGACACATTTCATGACATAAAAGGAAATCTAAGCAACTTTGACTAAGAAAAGTTTGTTTTAAATCAGCTACCAATGCATAAGCAAGATAATTCCGTTAAGTTTTCAAAACTTTGTGAGACTTTTGGGAATTTTGACCCCCCCTAAACTCACGTTCTGGATCCGCAGCTGGGTACAGATGTATAGGTAGAGCTCTTATTATTACATGTACTATTGAGTGCTGACTGCCACCGGTCATCGTGATTTACAACCCGAGGCTAATGTGTAGGAAATATATCATCATCTCAATATTTTGTCTCATACCGAGCTGTGAAACCAGGAGAAGGGTTACCTGAGACCTGGCTCCAATTGCAGTCTGGTTCCAATAAATAAAAAATCCACTACCTAAGATTCAAGTTATCACGCCGCTTCGCGGCGTTACATCGATGGCCATCGTCATAACACACAGGGGCGGATCCAGCCCCTCGGTTTGGGGGGGACCAACTTTTTCCGGCAAAAAGGTACCCCCATTTTTTTTCACGGATTTGGGCTTTTCACCTTATTTGGCATAAGAGATTAAAAAATACGATTTTTTCAGATTTTTTTATATTTTTTTAATACTTTTTTTTTTGAAAAAAAAAGTTTTTTCGGAGGAAAAAAATCGGGGAAAAAATCGTTTTTTTTCGTTTTTTTAGGTAGAAAGTCGTGGAAAATCACTTTAAAAAACACAGAACACCATTTCCGTAGCATATACACACGTATTGTTAATAATAATAAACGTTTATCTATACCAAACTCCAAGGGCGTCACCGTCGTTCATGAGGGAGTCGGATTGAAATGACGAAAAAAAAGATATCGTTTTGTCTGCGTGCCATGCCTTTGCAACATTTTAATGTGGATTTCCATGGTTAAAATAGCGCATTTGTTTGAATGTTAGGTAGTTAAGGTGTTTAGGAGTGGGCGATGTCCACGTCACATATCGTTCGCGTGCCTTTTTCGGAACTCGGGCAGGCCATAGCTATAACTTAGTAGCCAGCTTTGAAAATTAACCCTCCGCCTCGGGGGCCTGACGGCCTCCCTGATGTTTTTTCTGAAATCTCTTTTTACTCTGCGGCGCATCTTGCTGGAATTTCACTAGTGAGTTGACACATTTATAGTGATTCTGGCAAATTTCATGAAATTGGTTCAGTCATCTTGGGAGAAATGGACGTTTTATGACGATCTATTAGTTGGATGGAAAGACGGTTAACTTATTGTTAACAAATCGTGAAATAGAGATTTTCAGCAAATGCTAACAGAAAGCGACAAAGATCGAAAATGCCATTTTAATTAGGAAAGGCCAACTCGGATTTTCGAAATTTCGGGTTTCTTAACCCTAAAAACTGAAAAAATGGGGGAATCACTAAAAAAAATTGTAACAGATTTTGAAAAACCAAAAGGTAAATGAGAGAACTAAATATGGGAAATACCCAAACCAAATTTTAAAGCAATGACTTGCAATAACTATTTGTGATTGAGTGATGACTCCCTAAGTGTACGAAACTCATGGCGTCATTTTTTAATCACTTTTTTGGACGTATTTTGACCAGGTAACCGAAAAATAAATATATTTCCTGTATTTCTGAGACAAAACTGGTCAAGGGCCAAGCATTTTATTTACATTTATTAATTTCTCATTTTGGGTTTTTTCTGAGGAAAAAACGCTATTTCTGACGTGATCGAGTCTAGTTCTTCACTTACCCTGGAGTTCACCCCAATACTAAACTAAACATTTTGCATACCGTTAGATTCATCACATGACAGGCAACATGCTGGTTCTACCGCGTTTTGCTCTATTGAATGCTTGGTTGAAGTAACAGGGAATCTCTGTCAGCCCCCCCCGTACGGCGAAGTGGAAACGGTAAGGCGAGGGTAATATTGTATGAAGTGCCTGGGGCGAGGATTACCGTAAGGAGAGCCTCTGCCATACACTTAAGGGATGTTCACACATTAACGATTAAGATTTTGAGTCTGAGATGGCCAAGTTGTGGGATATTTCCATTGACAATTAAGTATTGTAGAACTTAAAAACCCCACGAGGTCTAATCGAAAGAAATTGAGTTTGTTTTGACATCTGCAAAAAAATAGGCCCAGTGTTTATTAGGTAGCCTCTTAAGCCAATGTCGTCATCCTTTTTATCAAATGTTCGATAAAGTAGAGTTGTTTTACATTTGGCTATGCATTTGCCATACACTAGTCTGACATATTGCATGATGAAGGGTTGTTCTAAATTTCCAACAAAATTCGTCATAATGACGTCATCAGCCAAATACTAAACTTTAGTTTTTCATTGAAATGAGCACTTTTTGTGAGAAACAAATGTAGAATCGTGTTCAGGCAGCAATTACTCATATTTTGTACCAACAAGCGGCGTACAATGGACAACTTGCAGAGAAGTGAACTTTCCCTTTAAATTAAGTTAATTTTTCCATTTTCCTAATTTGTGTAAGTAATGCGAAACTTGTGTGTTGATGCCGCGAAGCGCGCGAAAATTTTTCCAGTTTTGTATTGTGAAGTAGTGGATTTTGACTGCTTCAAAAGCTATTTTACGATAAATATTGTTATCTTCATCGGAGTACCAGACTCACCATGTAATACGCAATAGTATCCAATCAGTCCGTATGAACAATGTGGTATTCACTTATGTCCTTTGGGGGGGGGCAAAAGATATGTTGGCCCCACCCTTTTTTGCTTTGGGGGGGGGGCATGGCCGGATTGCCCCCCCCCTTGGATCCGCCCCTGATAACACAGCCATCGTAATGTCTTCGGTTCGTCGTAACGCTGAATTGAATAATTATGATCATCTCAATATTTCTCCTCTTATCCTCTACGAAGCCCACCGCCTATATTTTGAGGTTTTATCTGGCAAACCCCCAAAAAATCGCGCGCGACGCTAAATAACTAAATACCTACTATAGCATGGAACTTTGCGTTAAAAAATGCTTCAAAGGCATATCCCGTTTCAAGATTATAGCTCATTTGACCCGCCATTGACTGGGGTTAAGGGGAACACCCCTCTGACGAACTTTCGTAATAACTCAAAAGCCATCAGCGCTATGTGACGTCTTTTGTGCACAAATGAAGCAATTTGTCGAAAAATCGAGATATAGCGAATTTAGTGTTGTCGCTGCACACGAGTTCGATGATAAATCAGCTAAACTTAAACAAATCGTACAAATAACGTATTTTTAGCAAGTGGTTAGAGCTACAAAATTGATATCTGTTTCGCTTCATATGTTTTTTAAGCATTTTCAAACGATTGTTTTCGAAAAATGCCGACTAAATCAATTTTGCAAAGGTATCAAAAAATATATATTAAAAAACCACAAATTGGTGATTTCCAGACAAAATTTAATAACAATATTACCAATTTTGTTTGACTTATGGCTCCCAAAGCATAAGTAACTCATGACCTTTTTTATGGAGTTTTGTTTTTGTTTTGAATGATCAGCTACGAACAAATAAACGTCTCCACTGCATTTATGCGACAAATCTGGTGTAGACATATGCCTTTTGTATTTATATTGATCACGTTCGAACTTTGGCCTTTTGTGACAGGTGACAACTGACCTTGAACTGACCTTGATATTAACGCCAATTTTTTCAGAAACATGTTATTTTAGCTTATGATTGATGAGCTAGGTGCAAATGTTTCTCACTGGTCTCTGCAAGGTCATCTGAGGTCATCATCATTGTTTTGCTAATAACTCTAAATATAATAAAGAATAAAGATAGAGACGGTCGGATGACACCGATATGTTTGTCGCCGCGCCGCGTTGAGCCGCGTCGCCCCATATGCAACATGACCTACCTGGGTCACCAAATGACCTTGACCTGAGGTCAAACTTATCAGCTGACCTAAACAGGTCACCAGTTTGCTTTCGCAAGGCGCCTTGACGAGACAAACACGATGGCGTCAAAATTGTTTCTTATCTTTGTTGGGTGAAATACTATTCACGAAAAACAGCTTTGCCAAACATGTCTTTTTACCTTTGATGACTCTTGAGCCTAAACAATGGACGTTATCTAAAATCTGAGAACGTGTTGTCGGTTGAATTTTTGCAAGAGCTTTCGATTTTTTTCCCGTTTGTACAGAAGACTATGATAGTTAGCTATCATAGTCTTCGAGATATTTGGTGGCTTCTGGAGCAAAGTCCTTAAACCGAAAAATCTGACCTTTGATGACCTATGGTTACCTCAATTTTAACCTGACCTAAGCAAATACTTGTACTTTCGATAGTTCTTGTCTCGAGCTATCTAACGCCATTTTCCAACTATCGGTACGTAGCGTAGTTTTCGAGATCTCAGGGGGGGGCGGAAATCCCCCCTGGCAGTTCGTGTTTGGCGCGAACCCCTGCAGTGTGCGGGCTAAGTAATCTTGGCTTTGTCGTCTTTCTGTGAAGACCAACACCCGGCGAATACAGCCAACGTCAAGGCAGTCGGCGGAAACGGGCGTGACGTATATGCGACGGAAGTGCTATCGGGAGAACTTCCGCTGCATGAGGACATTCGTGAGGGCTTTGGCTGCTGTGGAGATCTCCTGCACAGTCTTTGTCCGGCCTCCAGCGCAGCGTGCAGTGTACGGATCTGGTCATCAGGTGAGGAAGGCGTCACCCGCCGGCACAGCGTGATGCAGGTTCTCAGCGTATCAGAACATCAGGTGCCATCAGCCGTGACACGGACAGAGCAAATCCGCTGTTGTATCTGTATATGTGAAGTGGCATTTCCTCATTAGTGTTGCCGGTATGGATGGTGTTTTCGGCAGCATTTCGTTAGTCGGCGCTTTCATTATGTTCAACTTCTGGCAAGCGTGATCTGCTTTGTACGCAAAAGGTTTAGAAAACGGTATCACACTGTGTTAGTTAAACCGAAATTATATCACGTGCGTGCCTCTCACCTCCTTGCATCTCGAATATCACGCGCTCCACGCTCCAGCTCCATTGCATGGTTTTCGGGATACAAACTTATGACGAGATTGATGTGTTGCAATTTGCCCTCAGGACTCGGCACCTTCAGAGTCAGTGCTGAAACCAACTAGCCATGGTGCTCCTCGGTGTGCTGAGCGGCCTGTACGACATCATCAAAATCAGCGACTCCGGGAAGCCCATCACCGACACCAAGGTGTTCCAGATGCACTACAGGTGGACCCGGCTGCTGCTCTTCGTCTTCTGCATCATCGTGTCGCTCAACTCACTCATCGGTGAGTGAGCTCAACTCAGTCGTCGGTGTGTCGCCTGACTCACTCGTCCGTGAGCGCTGCTCAGCTCATTCGTTCATGCCGTGTCGTCGACTCGTGAGTCCTCGTTTTATCTTACATGTACCCAACCCAAACGGAACACCGACCGTTCGTCTGGTCCCAGCAAGGAAGGCACTGGCACGGGCTTCCAATAGAGCTGCTGAGCATTTAAACTATGCGTGTTCACACTGGCGGATCCAGGGGGCGGCAGGGGCTAAAGCCCCCTCCCCCATCCCAGACTGGTCAGGGGCGGCAATACAAATTAGCCCCCCACCCATTTCCGCTCAAAACTGGTGATGAGAAATTGGTAATGGCTGCAAAAAATAGCGTTTTGACGAAAAATAACTTATTTTTCCTCGTTCGTGTTTCCTCTATTTGCTCGTTCGTGTTTCCTCTATTTGCTCGTTCGTGTTTCCTCTATTTGGTAGCAATTTGGTAGCAGTAGGGAGTAGGGAAAGCGGCACGTCTGACGCTATTTTGATCTGGAGCGTTTCACAATCAATGTAGCTTTTTCACGGTGGTGATACACTGGAGGATCCAGGGGGCGGCAGGGGCAAAAGCCCTACCCCCACCCCCATTCCACACTCGACAGGGGCGGCAATAGAAATTATCCTCCCCCCAAAAAAAACACACACACACACACTCAAACAAAAAAACGTAAGAATTCCTGTAATAAAAGTGAAAATGCATAATATTTCGAAAAGCTAATAACTGAGTTAGAATCCCCAGCATTGTATTTAAATAAATCAAGTCTCCGCAGTTAATAATACACAAATTACAAACCAATTGAAGGAAATGTCGCGAAGTAGCCGCCATGAGTTCTATTTGTGACGATAACGTACCGGCGTTCATCTGGTAGGTATTCAAGTGCTCTAAACACGGTGAGAAATCGTATTTTGGGTATAGGATGTAAGTTATATATTTCTAAATTTATACTAGATAAAATTATATTTTCACGACTCGACCCTACCAGGGTAAAGGACCCGGGGGCCACAGCGAAATCGACCCCCATTTGGGAGGCTGGATTCCGCCAGTGATTACGACCCCCCCCCCCCCTCCTAAGGTTCAAGGACCGGGGCCCACACAGCGAAAATAGACCCCATTATTGGACGCTGGATCCGCCAGTGTTATGTTCAGGATCTAAAGGCGAACATGACTCTCTGTTTGGTTTAGTTTTTGCTGTTTTAAATGCATCAATATAAAATAAACAAAAGAAAATGGTCAAAAATGATGAAATATAGTGGAGTTGGAATAGCTACCTATGATGCTGAAGATATATTTCCCCGGCAGCATAGGTAGCTAAGCTATCAGACATGAATTTAAGTCCCAGATCAAGGGTGGATCCAGAACAGTAGTTTGTGAGGGGCCAACGGTGGCTGGGGGAGGAGCAAAGTCCAAAAAGCCTCACTCCTAATTCTGAAAACTCATTGGATTCCGCTTGCGTATGCACTGATAGCTGATTTAAAACAAACTTTCCTTATTACAAGCTGCTTAGACTTATTTTATAACTATCAGAAAATGTGTCAATTTTGCTCCGATTTGAGACGTTCTTGGGGGGGGGGGGGCATAGCAACTTCAGAATGCCTTCCCCGGATCCGCCCCTGTCCCAGGTGGACGTTATTTCAATCGTATTAGTCTTGAAAAATTATACCTTTTCTGGGATAACCTTATTGGATTATAATCCCAATGTGTCCCAAACATGAATAACGTACACGTTGATTTTAACCCTGCATTTGGGCTGGCAGTTGGCACGACCTTCCATATGTAAATTTCTGATCGTGCAGGCTGCGACAGTTCGTAAGCGGGGTTTTTCCACATCCCTCCCGGGTAGTGATTTCTGCGCCCAGACGGCAGATGATGACAGCACCAGTGACGTCACAGATCGCCGCGGGCGGGGCCGTGACGTCACAGCCCGCCGCGGACAGGGCTTCCCCGGAGGCGTCACTGGCGTGTCAGCTGCCCCCGCCCCTCTTTGTGGCGACACGGCCATCTCGGAACGGCGTGACGTCAGCGTTGCGCGCTGTTGGTGCTGGTATCCCTCTGTGCTGCTGCTGCTGCAGGTGACACGAGGGTCTGGAATGTTCAGTCGGGTGCTGCAGCATACCAATATTTACAAGCATATCAGTGGGTGCTTACAATTAATGTTTCTTTAACCAGGTAAACCAATTGCATGTACTGGAACGAGCCCGTCGGGTGGAATGCCCGTCGGGTCTGGAATGTTCAGTCGGGTGCTGCAGCATACCAATATTTACAGGCAACTCAGTAGGTGCTCACAATTAATGTTTCTTTCACCAGGTAAACCAATTGCATGCACTGGAACGAGCAATGATCGTCTTCAGGAAGTCATGCAGAGTTACTGCTGGATCACTGGCACCTTCACCTATGAGAAGTACTTCGGAGACAACCAAATCGGTGAGTGGGTTTTAAGTCGCGCAACTAACCTAGCATACAAACAATGAAAGGAAATGCACCAGTGACACATTTGGGTGTGCCGGTCTGCCTACTCAGTCTGAATGATACGCGTATCTGACAGCTGTTATTAATCGTGATTCCGCTATGCGTTCGTATAGTTGGATTTAACATCTGACTGTCCGTCAGGTGACAACCATCTGACCAATGTGGGCATCGGCCCCGGTAACCAGGACGACGAGAAGAAGCACATCACCTACTACCAGTGGGTGCCGATCCTGCTGTTCCTGCAGGGCGTCCTCTTCTACGTGCCACACTGGATCTGGAAGTCATGCGAGGACCACCGGATCCGCCACCTGATCGAGGGCATGGTCGAGTCCAAGCTGGAGGAGAAGAAGCGACATCAGCGTCAGGCGCTCGTAGTCAGGTACCTGGCGGACAGCAAGGGCAGCAACGAGTGGTACGCCTACCAGTACGTCTTCTGCGAGTTTCTCAACTTTGTCAACGTGATTCTGAACCTGTGGATCACCGACAAGCTGCTCGGCGGTGACTTCTTCAACCTGGGCACGCGGCTCATCAACTACGATCCCGAGGACCCCACCTCGGTGGACCCGTCGCACTACACGTTCCCCAAGCAGACCAAGTGCGTCTTCCATTACTTCGGACCGTCCGGCTCCGTGAACGTGGTGGATTCCCTCTGCATCCTACCCATCAACATCTTCAACGAGAAGCTGTACGCGATTCTGTGGTTCTGGCTCGTGCTGCTGGGGCTGGTGACTGGCCTGAACCTGCTCTGGCGACTGGCCATGATCCTCTCTCCGGCGCTGCGCGTCTGGGTGCTGCAGAGCAAGGACCACACGCACGACGTCGGGAACAAGAGCGTCGTCACCAACGTCGTCAACGGCATCAGCTTCTCTGACTTCTTCTTCGTCTGGATCTTCACCAAGAACTTGAACGGTCTGGTGCTGTTCGACTTCCTGCGCGAGTACTCTGCGATCATGGCAGCCGACCTGGCGCCCAAGAGCAAATTGCGGCCCTACCCGACCCTGCCGCACACCATCCAGAGACAAGGCTCGGACGGCGACTTCTGCAAGCCGCTGACGCCGAGTCACGACCCCGACCCCATCTACAGCTCGGTGATGGCCAGCAAACGCCAGCAATGACGAACGCCGACCCCATCTACATGCTCGGTGATGGCCAGCAAACGCTAGCAATGACAACGCCGGCCCCATCTACATGTCGGTGATGGCCAGCAAACGCCAGCAATGACAACGCCGACCCCATCTACAGCTCGGTGATGGCCAGCAAACGCCAGCAATGACGACGCTGTGCTCGTTGGCTGAAGCCGCTTGCATTGCAGCCGTATTGCATTTCCCTTTCCGTGCTGCATTCATACGAGCTCAAATACGACAATCGTTCGTTGCAATGCTGGCAACGTAGAGTCAACAGGTTTCTACGCTGTGTGCACTTGAGTGCATTATGACCGCGATCAGTATTTGCATTATTTTTCATGTAATGACAAGTCTGTGCGTTGACTGTTGTGCGAGTAGATATCATGCAAAATGTCTGCTGATGAATACCGGAATTATTATGTATCTGTTATTCTGTACGTATATTATTATCGTTTACGGGAAATCATATCAATAATGATGTTCTTTATATAGTGTTTATATATATTATATATATTTATATAATCTTTATTATATATATATCGGTTACCCATTGTGGTAATTCCCGCGCGGGTTAACTAACAGTATATATTAAAGCGTTAAATAAGTATCTTTTGATTTGTTTAACAACAGTTGTTATGCTACTGTTATGGTATAAAGATGATGTGATCTTAAATTTATAAGATTATTCCCTTGTGCAAAGTTGGAAGTTAGGACAAATAAAAGCAAGAACATATACTTCTTTTGGAGCTCATGGTCGGTGTTTTCCCTCCACTATTGTAAATACTACATATGGAAACGCCTTTGTATCAATCTGATCAACATTGAATGCTTCTCGTTGAATTATCTCTAAACAAATAGCATACGGCATTAAAGGGAATATAACACCTTTAACAATAGTTTTTAACTGAGATAGCCAGACTGTCGGGTGTACTGAGAAACCTCCAAATCTGAAATTTTTAATTCCAAAACGACCTAGTTACTGAGTTACAACGCAAAAACCGTTGGGCATATTTGGGCATATTCTAAAAGGACAAATTTCGTGCCGTTTCGCATACGTCATAAATAGTTACTCCACTGTGATTTCCACCGCACTTCGTTTTCGCTTTTTGAACGGTATATACGGCCTTGATTTGAACCGTCCGCCATCGAAAGGTATCGACTATGTCAATTTCGAAATAGTTGTAAATTTTCCTTGTCAGTTTTCATTGGATTTCCATTTGAAAATAATGCAGACGCTGGTCTTCAAAAGGTCTTCATATCAACAACTTTAACATCAATAGTTTCAATCAACTTCAAAAGTCACTGGTCTTCAAATTCCTAAATAAGTTCGTGATTAATTCTTCAATGTTAACTGGGTACAGTACCCAGTCAATTGTGGGTCTTTTAATTTTACTGGGTACAGAGTACCCAGTGTACCCAGTGGTCGTTACGCCCATGCTAATATTGGCTAAAATAGTTGCATGGAGCGCCTCTCCTTCGGCACGTGCTCCTCGTGCCTGTAACATTTGGTGGGGCACCGTCACTGGCCGGAGGGGCGCCATCAATAGCCGGAGGGGCGCAGTCAATGGTCGGAGGGGCGTCGTTGCTGGCCGGAGGGGCGCTGACAT